>CATIWO010208815.1:0-33385 GCA_949673435.1 Macaranga tanarius
AATAAAAGTATAATGATACAAAAGTAATAATAATAATAATAATAATAATAATAATAATAATAATAATAATAATAATATATTTAGTTTATTGTTATATTTTTTGACAGACAGAATAGGGAGGTATATGTATGTATGTATGTATGTATTATTATTATTATTATTACATATACCTCCCTTTTCAATCAAAAAATATAACAATAAACTAAATCTATTAGTATTATTATTATTATTATTAGTTTTGTATCATTATACTTTTATTATTTTAATATTAAAAATTTTAAAACCTAACAATATATTATTACATTGTTAGCTTAATATTATATTTTTATTTATTATATAAAGGTTAATTATATGTTGTATTAATATACATATTAAATTTTATATTTATATTTCCAAACTACAGATAGATTTAAGTGTCATGTATAATTTTAAAAAATAAAATTAATTTATAAATAAATAAAAAATTAATATTTCAAAATTAATTATGGGTGAATAACTAAATTGATATATTAATATAATATATTTTTAAATTTTTAAATTTTACAAGCTATAAATAAATTATATTTTGAATATAATTTAAATTTTGAATTTTTAAATTAATATTTTTCTAAAATATGGACTAATTTGTTAACTATTTAAAATATTAGGGAGCTATCTGTAAATGTGTAGGGGGTCTTTTGTATATGTATCAAAAAATAAGGAGCTGATTATAGTATTGAGGGTCAATTTGACATTTAAATAAAAGTATTATCCTTATTTGTTCAAAAAATTTAAATTCGACTTATTTGACCATTCGCTACAAGCTCAAGGGGCAATTTGATCTTTAGTCCGAAGAACTTAGGTTAGAGGAGATCGCACATGGCACTAGTGATGATATGGATGGTCGACATGGAAGGCGTTAGTACACCGGTCGATGACTTACAGTCCACATGGGCGAAAATACTACCACGTATACATATTCTGTCACACTTAACAACATAGAACTAATGGTTAATTTTTTAGTTACTTATTGAATTTAATTGTTAACAATTAAGTATTTAGGACTTAATTGTAAAAACCTATAACTTTTAGGACTGAAATTATTGTTATTTTTAATTAAATTAATGGGATAATGACATCGTTGTTGGGTTTTGGGTCATAGTGACGCAACAGAAAATAAAACTTAAACGCCCAAAACCCTCACAGGATCTAAGTAGTTCGATTAGATCAATTAAAGCCGAGTCTATAATCTTACCAAGATAAGTTCAAAGGTAAAATTATAGAAAGGAAGAGAGGAGGTTCACTCTGGCGACCCCCTACCTCGAGTTTTTTATTTTCATCTATCGAAATACAGACGCAACTAAAGAGTAACGTCCTCTACCGGTATCCACACGAACAGAACTCCCAAAAATGATGTTAGTATGCTAGCACCACTTTCACTCTTCTCTCTCTGTGTGTTTTTCTCAAAATAACGTATTTTGAATAATGATGAAAAGTTACATACATTCACAACCCTATATGATATGTATATATAGACATATATACCATCTAAGGTTCATTAGTCTTTCACAAATACCAAAACTCTTTTTTGGTTTATCATTATCCATAAATCTATATTCATATATATATCCCAAAACTATTTTAGATATATATATATATATATATATATATATATATTTCCTTTTAAATTTAATTATGGTAACTATTACCATAAATAAATTATAACTATTTACACATAAGAGAGATAACCATCTTATTGGGCTGATAAGCCCAATATCCATTTTGGGCCTGTTCTAAATGTGTGACCCTATAGGTTCACACAATATTGGCAATGGGCCTCCAATCCCATTAGTATCCCATAAGTCATAAATGGCCTCTAGCAAGACATTATGACTACCCAAGTCATGTGAAGGTCAATAATCCTACACAACCTATTTAACAATAATATTACAGTCCTTTTGTCACATGACATCTTTGATTGAACATAAGGTATGGTTAATGTCATCCTTAATAATTCAATCATATTATTTCTCGATCTCAATTAGACTGAAATTAATAACTCCTTATCAACTGATTTCAAGCATGACCATGCATTTATATCCAATCTAATTTATCAAGGGGCCCATAGATATTCTACTCATGATTAGTGAGGGACAAATTCCTTCTTGATCACTCATACTCCTCATATGATTCATTTTATATCCAACCACAATATATTATATCATCATGTTAAAGATAACATTAGAATGTGTCAAAATATTAAACTCATCATGCAGGACTCTATGATGATCTCAGGTCAGAGGACTATAATAACATCATTGTGATGAGAATAACTTATGATAATTATCCATGTAGTATTCTCATAGTGGATCAATCCAGTACATCCTATGTACCTATGACTTGACTTTATATCTCGTATACATGATCAGTAAAACATAATCATTAGTCAACCTCATACTAGTCTTCATTCATTATTTTCCCACAATAGTGACCGACTATGGATGATTAAGAATATAACTCATTTTTCATCCAAGAGTTTTACTATCAAGTCACACACTTGATGATCTTAGGTAGAATTAATTATTCATGAAATTTAATAGAGTCAATATGATAAAGATGCCTCTTTATTATAATGTAAAATTGACAAAGTCACAATATAGGCATAATACAATTGGCCTAGGGCATATCACTAACAATCGCCCACTTACACTAGGCCTAATCAACATTTTATCCAATACCCATTAACCTAGTATCACTCTCATGCTTAGGTTGTGGAAGAGGTTTAGTAAGTGGATCAGCAATATTGTTATTTATAGGTACTCTGCATATCTTTATGTCTCCCCTTTCAATGATCTCTTGAATAAGATGGTAACGCCTGAGTAAGTGTTTAGATCGCTGATACTTAGCATGTGCTATGGTCTCATTATTATCACAGTATAAGTCAACTGGATTTGAAATGCTAGAAATAACACCTAATCTAGTAATAAACTTTTTGATCCAAACTACTTCCTTGGCTACTTATGAGGCGGCTATATACTCAGCCTCTGTTGTAGAATCGACAATGGTATCTTACTTTGAACTTCTCCAGCTCACCGCACCTCCATTCAAATAGAACACATAATCCAATTGCGATCGAAAGTCATCCTTGTCAGATTGGAAGTTGGCATCTGTGTAACCATTTACAACTAGCTCATCTTCCTTTCCTCTATACAGTAAGAATGCATCCTTAGTTCTTTTTAAGTACTTAAGAATGTTCTTAACTACTGTCCAATAACTCTCACCTGGGTTTGACTGGTATATGCTCGTCATGCTTAAGGCATGTGAGACATTAGGTCGAGTACATAATATGGCATACATGATTGATCTAATAGTAAAAGCATATGGAATCTTACTCATACGGTCTCACTCATCTTATGTTATTGGACACTGAGTCTTGCTGGGACTAATGCCATGTGACATTGGCAAGAATCCTCTCTTAGAGTTTTGCATACTGAATCTATTCAGTACCTTGTCAATATATGTACTTTGACTTAGGCCAATAAGCCTCTTAGATCTATCTCTATAGATTTTAATGCCTAAAATATAGGTGGCTTCTCCTAAGTCTTTCATTGAGAAATAATTCCCTAACCATGTCTTAACATTTTACAAAATAGGGATATCATTTCTAATGAGTAATATGTCACCAATATATAGCACTAGGAAAACTATTGCGCTCCCACTAATTTTCTTGTAAACACAAGACTCATCTTCATTTTTTATGAAACCAAACTCTTTGACTGCTTCATTAAAATGAAGATTCCAACTTCGAGAAGATTGCTTCAATCCATAAATGAATCTTTTGAAGCTTGCAAACCTTTTCAAACTTCTCAGAACTGACAAAACCCTCAGGTTGTGTCATATACACATCCTCAAGTAGACAAACACTGTTTTGACATCCATTTGCCAAATTTTATAATCATAGTATGTAACTATAGTAAGGAGAATCCGAATGGATTTAAGCATCGCAACTGGTGAAAAGGTTTCATCATAGTCAATACCATGCATTTGTTTAAAGCCTTTTGCAATCAGTCTTGCCTTAAAGGTATGCACATTGCCATCCATGTTAGTTTTCTTTTTGAAAACCCATTTGCACCCGATAGTTTTTAAACCATCAAGTGGATCAATCAAAGTTCAAACTTTATTATCATATATGGATTGCATTTCTAATTTCATAGCTTCAAGCCATTTCTCAGAGTTAGGGATACTTATGGCTTCTTGATAGGATGTGGGTTCATTTTGATCCATAATCATTACATCATTGCCATCAGTTAAGAGAAATCCATATCTTTTAGGGGCTTGATGTATCCTATGAGACCTTCTTGAGCCTTATGGTACTTGTGTAGGTTCAACAACTATTTTTTGATTCAACTAAGGTTCCAAAGGTGGTTCAATGCTAATTTGTGGTTCTTGAATTTCTTCAAGATGAACCTTACTCCTACTGGTTCCTTTGGAAATGAATTCTCTTTCCAGAAAGACACCATTCCGAGCAACCAACACTTTGTTCTCAAAAGCATTGTAGAAGTAATATCCTTTAGTTTCTTTAAGATATCCCACAAAAAGGCATTGGTCTGATTTAGGTGCTAATTTATCAAAAATTTGACGCTTCAAATAAGCCTCACATCCCCAAATCTTAAAAAAAGACAAATTGGGAGACTTCCCAGTCCACATCTCATATAGTGTCTTTTAAACCGCCTTGGATGAAACTCTGTTCAATATAAACACAAAAGTTTCTAGGGCATACCCCCAAAAGGATATTGAAAGATCTGATTAACTCATCATAAATCGAACCATATCTAATAAAGTTTGATTTCTTCGCTTAGAAACACCATTCCATTGTAGTGTTTCTGGAGGAGTTAATTGAAAGACTATCAACACCATTCCATTGTAGTGTTTCTGGAGGAGTTAATTGTGAGACTATCCCACAATCTCTAAGATGGTTAATAAATTCTTAGCTTAAATATTCACCACCTCGATCTGATCAAAGTGCTTTAATACTTTTACCAAGTTGATTTTGTACTTCATTTTTGAAAATTTTAAACTTTTCAAAAGATTCATATTTATGTTTCATTAGATAGACATTGCCATATCTACTAAAATCATTTGTAAAGGTGATGAAGTACTGAAAACCTCCTTTAGCATTAGAACTTAATGGTCCATATACATCTGAATGTATGAGGCCCAATAAATCATTGGCCCTTTCACTATGTCCAGTAAAAGGTGTCTTAGCCATTTTTCCCATCAAACAAGATCCATATATATATCATATGATTCAAAATCAAATGAGTTCATTATTCTATGTTTATGAAGTGTTAAAATGCATTTCTTATTTACATGGCCCAAACAATAATGCTAATGGTAGGTGGTATTTAAATCATTAGATTCAAATTTCTTTGTATTAATGTTATAAATGGACTTTTTATTAGTGTCTTCAATACTCATAATATAAAGACCATTCATTTGAGGAGCATATCTATAGAAAATGTTATCTTGAGAAATGGAGCATTTATTATTCTTAATAATAAACTCAAAACCATCATTGTCTAAACAAGAAACAAAAATAAGATTCATGCTCATAGCAGGTACATAATAACAATTTTCCAAACTCAAAACAAGTTCACTAGGTAAAGTTAATTCATAAGTTCCTATAACTAAAGCAGCAACTATTGCTCCATTTCCAATGCGTAGGTCCACTTTGCCTCTAGCTAAGTTCTTACTCCTTTTTAGTCCCTGTACATTTGTACAAATATGAGAACCATATTTGGTATCTAATACCTAAGAATCAGAAGTAGATAAGTTGACTTCTATAACATGAATACTTGAAGCGGGTGCTCCATACTCTTTTTTTTATTCAAATCTTCCAAATAGAGCTTGCAATTTCTTTTCCAATGACCCAGTTTTATTGCAGAAATGGCATGCTCCTTCTTTGGGTGGTTTAGCCTTAGGTTGAGGCTTGGTTTTGGGCTTCTGAGAGTCCTTAGCAGCCTTGACCTTTCTTTTGCTCTTTCCCTTCTGATACAACCCTCTAGTTATCTAACAACTAGGAACCATATCAATCTATTGATGTCAATGCCCAGGATCTATCTAGGTTAAACTTAAGGAATTAGAACCCATTAATTATCTATAATTAGGAACTCTAACTATCAAAGGATGAAATTCACAACCAAAGGCGCCTAAGGTGCAAAGATAAAAAAATAAAGCTCTCTCAAGAACTTAAGGAATTCAAAAATTCAATTAGAATAATAAAAATCAACTTAATTTCGTTTTTTAGTTTTTGATACATATATATAGCTATTAAAACTAAGCTAAAAAGGGTTCCTAAAAGGGTTAGGATACAAAGCCCTTTAGGAATAAAATACTAAACTAATTAATATTCCTATTTGACAATCTCTTTATTTGAATAGGAATAAAACTCTTCCTAATCTAATCCTTATCTAAGTCTTATTCTTGACTTAGTCAAATGCACAAGAGATAATGTTACATATGAATAGGATTTGACTAGTCAACTATCCTAATCCAAGGTGGATTAGATTATGGCCGAATTATACACTCCCATTAAGGCTTGGAATTCAGCCCAAGCTTGCTTGGATCACATGCACATATGTTGGGCTTGGGTTGAGGTTGACCATGTGTTGACCTTGACCTTTGACCAGTTGACTTTGACTTTGACTTTAACTTGTCAACATAGGCTCCAAATGGTGTAGAATAAGGCCCATGATTGCCTCCTTCATCTTCTTTGCTCTAGCCCTTATTATTGGGCCTCCATTGTAGCTTAATGGATCCAAAGTCTTTTTATATGCTGAATTCATCCCATGATCATTCACATCAATTCAAAATTTCAACAATATCTTGTGGACACAAATCAATTGATTATAGGCACAATACATATTACTGATCAAAATTAACCAAAAAAATAATAAATGTACAGTATAAAATTAGTTTCAGTACTATAAAAATAGTGCCAAAGGAAGAGATTTCATAAACATAATGAACTTTCAATTAACATAATAGTGCATCAAATTGCCAATGCATTTTTTACAGGATGTCTATACAAAATAAGAGTGCAACACCTTCTATTTTGGAGGTTGCACAGAAGACAAAATATAGTCCCAAAAATATCATTCCAAAAAGATTGTGTGCCAAATTTTGCATAAATAGCAATCTTAACAAAAAACCAAAATAGCATCATAATAGCCAATTACAATTTCCACAGAAAATTTTAATAACTTCTTTCATGTTATTAAAGCTTTCCATTTGCCTTTCCTTGAGCATTTCCTTGAGCTGACATCTGAGATGATACCTGAGCCTTCCCTTGATTAGCATTTTGATTCTTTTTCATGATAAATAATTGTAATTCAACAGCCCTTTTCATGTTAGTCTAACTTGAAGGTGGTACTTGGGCTGTCAACCTTGATGGAAGTTGGATGGTAGCCTTATCCCTTACTTTAGCTGCACTGGATAAGGTACTTCTTCTGACAGTTGAATTTGCTTCTGCAAATGCTTGACCTGCTGGTTCAACATATGAAGGTCTAGGTGGTTTAAAGGACATATTATGTGAAGCTGTGATAGTTGGCTGCGATAGACTCATTTGTGGATTTTATGGAACATAAACAATAATTATAGAGAAATTAATTATAAACTTCAAAATCAGCCTTCAACAGATGCTTAAATTTTAAAGTAAACCTGAGCATTCGCTGAATATGTAGGTTGGGATGCACTTGTAACTCCAGCACTTGTACCTCCACAGTCCTAATTATACAAGTCATTAAATATAGGCATACTGATTCGACACATTCATTAACAATATCATACTCACGTGTTAGTTATTCCCCATAAACCTGTGCATTCATAGAAGATGGTGGTTTTGATACAGTTTGACCTTGTGATTCACTTGTACTTCCAACATTATAATTATAGGACATCAAACACTGTTATATTGAGAAGGCAAAGTCCAAACCAAAATATATCTTATGTATAATTATCAAAAACAGACTTGAACATGAACAGATGATATTGTTCTATCTCACTTGCTTCTTCTAGGATTTGATGAATCCTATGAACATCAAGGAGATAATTAATCAGATATAGTTATTATCAACAACACAATCAAAGGATTCAGTAGAGATAATTAATCAGATATAGTTACCATGTTTCCTTGTTGCTATCTTTTAAGCCTCATTCTTTTCTGCCAACCAATTTCCCTTGTAATTACTGCCTTACAACCTCTAACGTTATGGCCTTTTTTTCCACAGTTCCCACAAACCATAAAACCTCCAGCTTTAGAGACTCTGGATGGATTAACTGGTTCATCTTTAGATCTAATCCTTTTCTTTTTAGGTCTTTCTACAGGCTTTCAAGGTATATTGGGATGAATATCAGCATAGTCAATGCGCTCCCATTCCTCTATGTTTAGCACATGATTGATAACATATTTATAGACAACCAAATAAGTATCCTTCAAGAAATATTTATCCACATAAGCTTCAGGTAGTTCCCTTTTTGCAAAAATGGTTGAAATGGCATGGTTGCATGGTATTCTAGTGATATTCCACAATCTACAAGTGCAAGTCCTTCCTACTAAGTTCACACCTGCTTGAGTACCGAAATAGTCAACTTCATACTTATGTTGACCTGCTGGTGTACAAAAATAATTTATGCTCTTAAACTTTAATTTCTCTAACTGATCTTGCATAGCAGGACATATATCACCTCTATACCTCATCATACCTGTGCACTTCACATAGGACCTTTTCATCAACCATTTCTGTATCCATTCCAACATACTCAATATAGGCATATCTTTTGCTTCTTTGATGTAAGAATTAAAAGACTCACTTATGTTGTTCTGAATAGCATCACATTTAGTGTGTGGTGAAAAAAAATACCTAGCCTATGTGTTTGGATTCTTCCCCATAACATAGTCATATGCCTTAGGATCTACGTTTTTCAACTTCTACATCAAACCTTCAAATGTTTTAACAGTAGTTGCACCAGCAGCAGACCCAATCAACTGCTTATCCACTTTACTAAACTGTAGCTTAAAATTTTCATACATGTTTTTAACATAATACCTATGTTCAACATTAGGCATTTTCTCTTCAAAAGCTTCAATAAGTCCCTGAATTATTAAGACAAATATCATTATTCAGTATAATATTATGAGACTAACACCACAATCAAAAGTAATTGGAAAATTGTAATACATAAATACTTACTTTTTGTTTATCCGACATGAACACCCAACTAGTTTTAAAAGGGTGGCCAAAGTCTTCAAATAAGATACCCAAAAACCACATCCATAAATCTTTACATTCCATATAATAGGAACATATTATTATTACCAAACTTTGCTAATGCACACAATAGTTATCCACCCATTGAAGTCTTTAAAAAACACCCATCTAACCTAATAATGGGCCTCAGACCAGAGAAGTAACCTTGCTTTTGTGCAGCCAATCTAATATACATGTAATGGAACATAAGTATCTCCTTTGGCCTTTGAGTAGGATAAACACTAGCTTTATTCTGATCAATGAATCCATTGTGCACCACATGTGGATCATAGGTTACCTCAGTTTTTATCTTCACCCAACTTCCAGGATTTGTGACTTTTATAGTGTCTGCATAGTCCCACAATCTACTATATTGCTCTTTCAAATCACCCTCAATTTTTTTCTTTGCTTTTTGTTTTGCTCTATAGCATTTAAAGACAGTAATTTATGCACCAAACTGTCTTTGCAAACTTTTTCTCATTGCATCAACCTTCTAATAAGAATTTTCCCTTAACTCTTCCATGTACTTATTTGCCAAGTAAGTTGAATTGAAAAGTGAATTCTCAAATTCTATTGGACAGTTGTGAACTGATTTGAAGGTTTTGATTTGGAACACATTTGATTCTCTTAGCTTTGATGCATGAATCCTAATACTATATTTTTTCCTACAAACAACAGTGATTCTTTGAGCATTATTCTTTTTCAACTCATACTTGTATCCTCTCTTAATAGCCCATTCTTTTAAGGCTCTCCTGAAAATAAACCTATTAGAAAACTTCATTCCTATGCACAATTGTGGATCAGTCATACCTTTCAGCTCATTGAATTCAGGGAACACCTCATTTCCTTCTTCATCTGAGCCTCTCAAACTATGCAGTTCATCAGAATCCACTAGTAGTTCATTGAGCTCAATATAATCTTCTTCATTAAGATTAGTAGGCTAATTAGTTTCATGCTCAACTACAGGTTCATTTGGAGCTACATTACCACCTTCATCAACACCTGAATCACTTATTTGAGATACACTTCCACCTTCATCATTTACACCTGCTGTTGCATGCATACATAAATATATCATTATCAGTGCCTTCTAGATCATCATACATGTAACTCACTTCACTACTAATTGTGTCAAATTAGTATATGTTTTAGAAGTTAATTTTATGTTTAATTGTGTTAATTTATGTTAGAATAGTTAATTTGCATATGTTTATATTTTGTAGGGGTGTAGAAGCCATTTGTCAAGGCTAAGGATGGAAAAGCTTAAAGAAAACAAGGATTATAAGTTGAATTTTTATACAAAAAATTGACACAGGCAAGTACACGACTGTGTATCTAGCCGTGTATATCTCTGGAGGAAAAATGAATATGTATACCATTGAAGACACGACCATGTTATAGACCGTGTAGCATTCCGAATGAAGAATACGGGTAGAGACACGCCCATGTCATTAGCCGTGTGGGCTTCGGTTGATTTAGTTGAAGATATATACGCCCGGATGTTTGGCCGTGTACCATTACGGATGACTATACATGAGTCGAAATACGCCCGTGTAGCTTTCGAGAAATTGATGTAAGAAGGTACACGGTTGGATGGAAGGTCGTGTAGAAGCACGTGTTCAAGGCATGATCGAGACACGACCGTGTAGTATTAGAAATTTAGATTAAATCAACTTTTTTGTAATCCTTATCTTGGGGGAAATCTAGGGTAATTAAAAAAAGGTTTAATTAAACAAAAAGGAGGACGTTCCAGAGAAAAGAAAAGAAGTTCAGAGCTTTGAGAAAGAAAAATTGGAGATCAAGAATAATTAAGAGATTGATATTCTTCCTTCACTTTCTAATTTCCTTATAATTGGTGATGAAGTTTTTATTAATTCTTTTGGATCTTGTTTTTAATATGTCAGGCTAGTTAGTTTTTCATTAAAGATTAATGATCTGAAACATGACTTAGTTATTTTTCTCTTCTTCTATTAATTTAATATTCTATGCAATATTATGTTTATTATGCTTAATGCTTGTGAATTCCTGATCACCATTTACATGATTATGATTGAGAATATGCACTGAGAGGTGATAATTTTAATTGAACTATAAACATAAGTTTAGGGTGGATAGATCATAATCTCTGAGGGACGACCTTGTTATACTACTGTTGATTCTGTATACTTGCAGAGTTCTAAAATAGGCAAACAAGCTTTTGGCGCCGTTGCCGGGGATTTTTGATCTAACATCCAATTAGATTGTATCTCTTTTGGATTAAGGTGTTTAGTTTTATTTTTATTTTACCTTGCTTTATTTTGATTGTAGGTGTATGCATAATACTCGACGATCAGGCAAAGAAAAACTTTCATACGTGCCAGAGCTTACTAAGTTTGAGAAATCAAACTAGAAAATAGATAAAGGATAAATCAAAGGAGAAATCATAAAAGATTGAACCAATCAAGATGGCCGACGATGGAAATAATAATAATAGGGCGAATAATGCTCGTACTGATAATAGGGTCCTCTTGGACATATCGATGCCAGGTTTAGGAGGTACTGAACGTAGCATTGCTAGGCCATCCATTGATTCTAACAACTTCAATATTAAGCCATCTTTAATTCAGATGATTCAGCAAATGGTTCAGTTCTTTGGCATGACAATGATCTTAATGACCATATTGCTGAGTTTTTGGAGATTTGCGACACCATTAAGATGAATGGTGTAACTGAGGATGCATTGAGGCTGCGTTTGTTTCCTTTTACCTTAAAGGACAAGGCAAAGATTTGGTTAAAGATGCAACCGGCTGGTTCATTCACTACATGGGATGATTTAGCAAAGGCTTTCCTTGCTAAGTACTTTCCACCTTCGAAGATGGCTAAGGTTGTAAAAGAGATTACCTCATTTCAGCAATTTAAACATGAGGTGATGAGCGAGGCATGAGAGAGGTTTACTAATTTGCAGAGGATTTGTCCACATTATGGATTACCTAAAGATGTGCTTATTTGGACTTTCTACAATGGAGTTACACCGACTACTCGTGATTCCATTGATTCTAAGGCTGGTTGTTCATTGATGAGGAAGACGGTTGATGAGGCTACATCAATCCTAAAAACTATGGCGTTTGATAGTTATTTATGGCATGCGGAACAAGCAATTGCACCTAAGGCTATGGGTAAGATTGAAGTGGATGGTGTGACAACCCTTCAAGTATAAATTTCTGCACTCTCCAAGCAACTTGGCAACCTTACACATAAGGCTAATGCAGCCCTTACACAATTCCAAGGTGAGCAATGTCATATGATGGGCAATATAAGTGATGAGTTTGTTTCTTATAATGCAGAAAATTTTAGAGATAATGGTGTGGAGCAAGCTAATTATGTGGGGAACCAATTTCAAGGGAGTCAAGCCAATAATTCCTACTCCAACACATACAATCCGGGATGCCGAAACCATCCAAATTTTTTATGGAGTAACAACAACATGGCTGTACCAAAGAACACGTCGAAGGGTCAAGGTTCCCCAGGTTTTCAACAACCATAACAAGATAGGTTGGCATCTGTAAAGAATAAATTAGATAAATTTTTGGATGCCATCACTACCAAAATATCGAACCAAAATGAGAGTCAAAAGAGGATGGAGACAAAGTTCGATTAGATTTCAAAGAATCACTCCTCTTCAATTCACAACATTGAAGTTCAGTTGGAATAGCTAGCTAATGCCGTGGCCATACAAGGACAAGAAAATCTTCCTAGCAATACCGAGGCAAACCTAAGGGATGTGAAGGCCATCACTCTTAGAAGTGGTAAAGAGCTAAAGGCCAAAGAGGAACTAGAGGATGAGATAAAGGCTGATGAAGGAAAGGATCCAAACACAAAGGAAGAGGATTCAACCATGGAAAAGGTTGTAGAGACAAATGAAGCCAAAGTATAAAGTTCATCTCCACCACTTGCACCTAAGATTCCTTTTCCACATAGGTTGAGGAAACAAAAGGATGGTGAGTAATTTAGTAAATTTTTGGAGATTTTTAAGAGGCTACAAATCAACATTCCATTGGCAGAGGTATTATTGCAAATGCCCAAGTATGCTAAGTACTTGAAAAAGATCATTACAAATAAGAGTACATAGGATATTAATGAGACAGTACCATTGGAAGAGACATGTAGCTCGATTATTTCAAAGAAATTATCTATTAAACTCAAGGATCCAGGGAGTTTCATGATTCCATGCATTATTGGGACCAATGAGTTTCCACATTGCTTATATGACTTAGGTGCTAGTATTAACTTAATACCTTTGTCTATCTTCAGAAAACTTGGATTAGGAGACGTCAAGGCAACCAACATGACATTGTAATTGGCGGATCATTTAATCAAGAGGCTATGTAGAGTGGTTGAGGACGTTCTCGTCAAAGTAGACAGGTTTATCTTTTCCGTTGACTTTGTGATTTTAGATTTTGAGGAAGATAGGCATTGTCCATTGATCTTAGGTAGACCATCCTTAATACTGGTAGGGCTTTGATTAATGTGCATGAGGGTAAGTTTACATTAAGGGTAAGGAATGGAAGTGTTGAATTTGTCATATTTAAACTCATGAAATATCCCTTAGATGATGAGGAATGTATAAAAATAGTGTTTATAGATGATTGTGTTGTGCAAGAATATTTTTCACTCTATGCTAGTAATAATGAAGAGTGGAAATCTATTGATACTAATGATAAGAAAGAGATCACATTCACCAAACCTAAACTCTTAGTTAAAAGTGATAATCCTACACCTCCATCTATTGAAAAACCACCTAAACTAGAACTCAAACCATTGCCTAATCACTTGAGACATGCATTCTTAGGTGAGAATAACACATTACCTATTATCATATCTAATAAATTAGATGTTGAGCAAGAGAGAAAGGTATGTGGGGTAATGAGGAAGAGGGTGAGAGCATTGGGGTGGCAGATTTCTGACATAAAGGGAATTAGTCCTCTATTGTCATGCATAGGATACACATAGAGGAAGGATATAAACCAATGGCTGAGAGGCAAAGGAGGCTAAACCCAAATATGAAATAGGTAGTGAAGAAGGAAATAGTTAAGCTTTTAGATGCAAGAATTATTTATCCTATTTCTGACAGTGAGTGGGTTAGTCCGGTGCAATGTGTGCCAAAGAAGAGTGGGATGACTGTAGTAGAGAATGACGAGGGTGAGTTGATTTCTAAGAGAGTGGTAGATGGGTGGAGAGTGTGCATCGATTATAGAAAGTTAAATAATACCACTAAGAAGGACCATTTTCCCCTTCCCTTTATTAATCAAATGCTAGAGAGGATAACAGGTCATGAATTTTATTATTTTCTTGATGGTTACTTAGGCTATAACTAGATTTTTATCTATCCCGAGGACCAAGAGAAGACCATATTTATATGTCCTTATGGCACATTTACACATAGGCGTATGCCTATATGTAAGTGTAATACACCCGCCACTTTTCAATGATGAATGATGGCATTATTTTCTGACTTAATTGAGGACATTATGGAAGTGTTTATGGATGATTTCTCTATTTTTGGTAGTTCCTTCGATTTGTGTTTAGCTAACCTTGACAGGGTATTAAAGCGTTGTGAAGAGACTAACCTCATGCTTAATTGGGAGAAATGCCATTTTATGGTAGATGAGGGGATAGTCTTAGGCCATAAAATTTCGAGCAAGGGAATCGAAGTGGATAGAGCCAAAACAGAGATTATAGAAAAATTGCCACCACCTACATCACTCAAGGGAGCTAGAGGTTTTCTAAGGCATGCCGATTTTTACCGTTGTTTTATTAAGGAATTTTCTTTAATTGCTAAACCTTTGTTAATTAAAGATGTACCATCTATCTTCGATGATGCGTGTTTGAGTGCTTTTGACAGGTTAAAAAAGGCATTGGTATCGGCACCCATAATCACTCCTCCAGATTGGTCTCTACCATTCGAGCTTATGTGTGATGCAAGTGATTATGCTATTGGAGCTGTGTTGGGACAAAGGAAGGCCAATCGCGTGCATATTATCTACTATGCTAATAGAACACTCTCTGATGCTCAACTTGACTACACCACCATGGAAAAGGAGATGTTGGCAGTGGTTTTTACTGTAGATAAATTTTGTTCCTATCTCTTTGGATCAAAAGCTATCATCTACACTGACCATTCTGCCATTCGACACCTTCTAGCTAAGAAAGATGCCAAACTAAGACTAATAAGATGGGTTTTATTGTTGCAGGAATTTGACATTGAAATCAAGGACAAAAAAGGCTCTGAGAACTTGGTGGCAGATCATCTATCTCGATTAGAAAAAGAGAAAGAGTTAGAGAACACAATATAGACCATTGGGGATAGTTTTCCGGATGAGTTTCTATTAGCGCTACATCACTTAGCAGCCCCTTGTACACCGACATTACAAATTACCTTATAGGGGGTGTGCTATCGGATGACTTATTGCATCAATAAAGGAAGAGGTTTTTATAGGAGGTAAGGCAGTACTTATGGGAAGAACCTTACCTTTACAAAACATATGGAGATGGTTTGATTAGAAGATGCATTCCCGATTCTGAGGTTAATGATGTGTTATCTTATTGTCATAATTCTATATATAGAGGAAACTATGGAGCATCCAAGATGTCTGCTAAGGTGTTGGAAAGTGGTTTCTTTTGGCCAACACTATTTAAGGGTGCTAGGGATTACATTTTCCATTGTGATCGTTGTTAAAGGTTAGGCAACATTTCAAAGCAACATGAGATGCCTCTCACATCTATTCAAGAGGTAGAGATCTTTGACGTATATGGTCTAGACTTTATGTGACCGTTTCCTTCTTTTTATGGAAATCAGTACATCCTTATGTGCATGGACTATATTTCTAAATGGGTAGAGGCCATTGCTATACCCACTAATGATGCAAAGGTTGTGGTGAAATTCCTTAAGAAATTGTTCACTAGATTTGGTGTACCACGAGCTTTATCAGTGATGGGGGAAAGTATTTTTGTAACTACCAATTTGCTAACCTTTTAAAGAAATATAATGTGCACCATAAGGTGGCAATACCTTATCATCCTCAGACAAGTGGACAAGTGGAAGTGACAAACCGTGAGCTTAAAAAGATCTTAAAAAGATAGTTGAAAGTTCAAGGCAGGATTGGGCGGCCAAATTAGATGACATATTATGGGTGTATAAAACAATATTCAAAACACCAATTGACATATCACCATTTAGATTGGTATTTGGAAAGTCATGTCATCTACCCATCGAACTCGAACATCATGCATATTGGGCAATAAAGACATTAAATTTTGATTTGAAGGCTGCATATGTCGCCCATAAACATAACCATACACATGGCACAATCAAATATATCCACGTGGCAATAATAAAATTTTACCGTAAAAGGTACTTGTATATATACAAATACTTATATGTACATCCCTGTACAACATTACACACATAACATGTCTGTATTACATACCTACTACATAATACCAAAATTGATACACACAATGCCATTACAAAAATGCTAAATAAAATGCAGGAGGAAGGTCGGGTACACCATAGCTCACTTTGGCCCACTTAAAACTTCAATGAAAGCTTTAAGCTCTTTATCTACTTAATTCCTAAAAAGTTTCAATAGAAAAGGGGTGAGCTTGCAACTCAATAAGTAACTACTAACACAATTGTACACATTTACTAATCATATAAGAATTGATTTGATGAAGCATATAATCTTATATATAATACATATTCCAATGATCATAATATAGTCTTTCAATCCTCTATTAAGTCTATATTCAATCACCATAAGGTTCCATTACCATAGGCACTACATCAAGTGCATACGGGAGTCCAAACAAAGAAGGAGCAAGTGAGAAACAAAATGTCAAGCTCATTTAGAGAATCTTAATGATAGATTCTACCTAATCTCAAAACATAGAACTTATAGAGGACTCTTTAAAGTTTCCGTAACTTCAAACCATGTATCATTTGGAGGTCTATATCTCAAGTTATAGTCAAAATATGAAGACAATAGTGCGTAGAATAAGGGCTAATTGTGCCGAGTCAGCACCCCAAGTCACAGGTACGACTCAGCACACTCGTGCCGAGTTGGCACGGGCGCGCAGAAGACTCACTTGACTCGACCCCTCAGACCACGTCACACTCTTTCGGCCATAATTTCCTCTACTGAACTCGGATTCAAGTGATTCAAAAAGCTATAGAAAGCTAATTCAGAGGGCTACAACTTTTATGAAGACACCTGGACTTAATTTATTTATATAAATTGACAAAATACCCTTGAAATAGGTTGTGATGTCAAAGCACATGAATATAATTCAATTTAAGCCACAACAACACATGCTAAGCATACTAAATCACACCAAATCATTCATCAATACATAATTAAACAACCCATACACACATTGCATTTCAACACACCCATTGGTGTTCACATAATCACCTCACACATAGCCATATTTTGGCTCATTTCTTATAATCATAAATTCCTCACTTGTTTCACCTTCTTGTGAAACATACTTAACAATTCACATTTGTTGACGGTCACTTAGCCAATCAACATACTCAACAATTCACACTGTCGACGGTCACTTAGTCAATCGATGTAATCACAATTCAAGTATGTTGACGGTCACTTAGACAATCAACATACTCAACAATTCACATCGTCGACAGTCACTTAGCCAATTGACTCAATCAGAATTCAAGTATGTTGACAGTCACTTAGCCAATCAACTTATTCAAAAATTTACACTGTCAACGGTCACTTAGCCAATCGACTTAATCACAACTCACGTATGTTGACGTTCATTTAGCCAATCAACATACTCAACAATTCATATATGTCGACGGTCACTTAGCCAATTGACTTAATCACATTTAACATAGTCGACGGTCACTTAGCTAATCGACATGTTCAGCACACATTACATCCATGCTCATATTCATAGCATTCAATATACATAATTATAAATGGAAAATATACCACTCTTATACCAGAAGTATACCAACAATATACCATAATATATCCATATCCTCATTTGCCAATATCATTATTTGATAACCAATCATCACATATTTCACCTTCAAGTGAAATATAACACAACCAATACATCATAATACATATCCATTCAATTACATCTCAATAAGCCAATATAACAACCATTCACCAATATTAAATCAAAGTTCATATTTATATTCAACCTTCGCAAATAAGGTGTCCACTACACCAGACATATATATATCATCTTTTACCCATTTCCTTATCACATTTCCAATACATAAAGGATGGAACTCATTCCATATCATTTCGCTAATCAAATATTCATTAAATTCCAATATATTAATATATCTTATTTAACATATAAGCTAAGCATATATATATACACAACATGTATTAATAGTTACTTACCTCTAGTTGCTTCCTCTTTAAAAGAGCCTTTCCTCTAATTATGAGAAGTGCTTTCCTTCCATTTATCAATCCCTATACATAATTCATACATTATTCTCACAAACAATATTGCAAGTTACCCCAATATCACAAAGTGTAATTAATTGTCCAAAGTTCCACATGACCTGGAGACACACATACAAATCCAATAACCCCAAAATTACTACCAAAGCTAGGGTTATGTACAACAAGTTCCAATTGGAATAATTTAATTTGGACAAGTGTGGAATTTATTATGGATTTTAGAATCCATTCAGCTCAAAATAAAGCATTTAGTGAGCACTGAAATATTTGACTCTATTAGACCCCTTCTAACAACGAATTCAAGCAAAACTCAAAACACATAATTTGAAGAGGACTCTCTGAAGTTTCTAGGGAGCCTAACCTCACTCAAATCAGAGCTGTATAGCTCTAGATATGGCGAAATTACAGAGGCTGAAATTTCATAAAAAACAGAGCATGAAATTAAACAACCCAAAACCAAACCAAACTCAACCAAAAACATAATTATCTTACCAATTGATGTTATTACACTTAGGAGGTTGCTAATTACAGCTTAAACTCCCCACTTCTCAGCTAAATCAGCTCTCTCTCTCTCTCTCTCTCTCTCTCTTTCTCTCTCTCTCTCCAAATCCCTAGTTCTCTTTTGAAGCTAAAATGGTGCAACTCTCTCTTTTCACTCACACACCCACGTAGGAGCTGAAGAAGATAAGCTAAAGGTTATGATATTTATTTATAAAATATCTACTTTGGTCTTTAATGAATCACTCTTCTTCCCAACTAGTCCCTAAACTTATAATTGCTACAATCAAATCCCCAATTACCTTACAATTTAGTCATTTCTACAATTTCTACCTAATCTCAAACTCAAATATAATTCATTATCTAATATACAGTAAAAGCAATAATTACTTCATGAATACGTATACTAGAGGGCGGGTGTTACAATTCTCCTCTCTTTAAAGAAAATTTCGTCCCCAAAATTTAATAACTCCCATCTTCCGGGAAAAGATACGGGTAATTTCCACTTCATTAGCTCTTTTACTTCCTAAGCTGCCTTAGGCATGATGACTCCACTTCATTCTTACTATTGAAATCTCTTTATTCCTCAACCACTTCATCTTTCGATCTAAAATTCCTATTGGTTATACTTCATAAGTCAATCCTTCAGAAATCTCTATGTCAAGCTCCTGCATCACGTGACTAG
Source organism: Macaranga tanarius (assembly GCA_949673435.1). NCBI lineage: Eukaryota > Viridiplantae > Streptophyta > Magnoliopsida > Malpighiales > Euphorbiaceae > Macaranga > Macaranga tanarius. Next base: position 19,953 of record CATIWO010208815.1, read on the forward strand.
GATCCGATCTATACTGTCTTAACATAGACACATGAAATACATCATAAATAGGAAACAATTGCCTTAGCAATTATATGACCATATTCCACTCTTTCCCATAGTTTCATACTATCCCACATTTTTCGGACTAAATTTTCCTTTTCTTTCAAATTCTAGAATTCCCTTCTTAGCTTTCTTAAGGCTATGCAAATTTTCCTACACTCAAATGAGGTTCAAAGCAACTCAAAAACTCTTCAAAGACATATATATGATACTCAATTAATCACAAGTTCAACATTTATATACATACTTTTATAGTCTCGATAGCTCTTTCCTACACCATTTCTCATTCACTAACACAAGCCCAAAGTATATCTATGTCCTCCATATTATTTAATATTCAAATATTTATCCCTTTATGATACATTTAGTATACAAAATCGTTTCATATATAGAGGCTTATATATAGCCAAATATGTGTAGTTGCATTTCATTGTTTCTAACACCCTTAATCCTCAATTCCATACTAGAAGAATATAATTAAAATCGATAAGCAATTATTAATACACTCTAACATATAATACTTCTTAAGAACTAATTAATAGAATATAATTAATTTAACTGAGAACAAATTACATAGTCATTATGGTTCAGACTAAACTGGCGAGCGCCAGTGTCTGCTCATAGCCAAAATTATTTTTATTTTTATTTATTTATTTATTTTATTTTATTTTTGATCTTCACACATCTGTGAATCTCACTGTTCAAAATCCAACATACATACATGGTTATAGACACTCCTGTGTCTTTGGCCGTGTATCACAATGTCCAAAATACACATTTAAACACGACTATGAATACGCCTATGTTCTAACCCGTATTTTCCCATTGTCTATAAATGCAACATAAAACATGCCTATGTCTTAACCCCAAATAAACCGTATCTTGACACATGGCTTGAGACACATCCATGTCTCTACCCGTGTCTTCAACCTGATAATGTATTCAAATACATTCCAACCACTCTATAACCATTTAACAATTCAATGGTATCTACAATAGACTAACATACAAATATGGGTGTGTACAAATAAACATCATCACACAACTAACTCATTGTCACACATTAAATCATCGTTTACTATCTATACATATACACAATGCAACAACACATGTTTATTCATACCACATCAAGTGGCTTGTACAATTCAACATATATGGTATCATTCACAATTCACTACATCACATTCTCATTTCAATATTCTCACAAACAATAAATCAATATATCATCTTTGCCACAATATCCAGCATACACCAACCAACACAGTCATATAGCTATAGTTACAAGAGAATCAATATACAAAAGCATTATATTAACAATTACTTACACTCAACACTTTCCATATTTCCCAATTATACTCCTATTTGTAATTTCACATCCCACATCACTTAATATTATCAATATGGTATCATTTCATATTTCATATGATTGATGGTCACCAAGCCAATCGATATCACATTTCTTATAATCGATGGTCATAAAGCCAATCGATATCATCACATCCACATTGACTCACATTATAGTATCATTATACTCAATGAATCAAACTCGAGTTTATAATACAACCACATATATAACCATAAATCAATACCATCATATATATCAACTTCATTTTAGTATGCCAAATTTAAGCACATATAACATACCATAATATTATCACATTACCAAACATAACTCAATATTCTTAATTCATCCAACATACTTATCTTTTCATTCTTAATCACCTACAGGTGATAACATTTATAATTCATACATTTTCTTCATTATCAATATGAATTTATAATAAATATTCAATTAATAATATTATCTATCCTTGGTAGCACCCTTCAAGGTACCACATACACATGTTCACAATATAACACCAATACATAGCGTAAGAAAATTTTCCATATTTGATATGTACATACATATACTTAAAAGTATATTGATGACTTTATTATATGATGTCAAGATTCTATGACATGTTTTAATGAGAATGAGAGTGTCAACACCAGGCTTGCCTCTGACCCACCTGAGCTTTCTAATTAACAGCCACTTCAACTCAATCCATCTACGTCTTAAAAAATATACTGCAAATGTGCCATATATATATAATGTATACCCATATAAATGATCATCAAATATAATTTGTGTTGCAACACGAATTTCTTTTTCCTTACTCTCTTAGCTTCCACTTGGTTTACTACTAATTTGGAACATTTCCTTTCTTGTATCGCTTTGTTTAATTAGCTAAGATCTTTTAATAGTTTCTTCAATGAACAATCTCTAAAGAAATGCCCCACTTACTATGCTAGTAGCAGACATCAAATCTAAGACCTCAAAATTTTTTTTTGGATGGGTTCTATCGCAACTATTACATATATCTATTGAAACTGATGCACTGCTCATAAATTTATTAATGCCCTTTTTTTTTTACTTTTAAGTCTTCTATATTTTCTGCCATATTTTTTTTCCATATTCACTATTTCATAATACATGCATTAACCTCACACGGTGTTTAATTAGTATTCCACTTGTATTATACCCATACTATCATTAACAGGTCATATCTCAACCTATAAATCATATTTCATCCATTACACATAAAGCTTTTATCATAACAACCTCATGACAAAAGCTCAATTTATGAAAAATTTACCAAAAATTTGGCAGAACCTCCCCTAAAATATAGACATCTTCCTACTAAAGTAGGGTCAATCCTACAAATAAACAACTACACTTCTATAACAATCTCAATTAAGGCTCAGTTATCCACCACACTACAATTACATCTAACTGAGTATCACCAATATAATATTATTAGTAATACATGAGCATTGCCAAAATCACAATGCATTCACATTAGTCTTCTCATCAATATAATATGCCATTAATAAATTTAAAGGACACAACTTATTTAATCCATATTTTCATTTCATATCACATCACATATCTTGCTTAAACAATGACACTGTATAACTAATTCTTCTTTTATCAGTACTTATTAATTCGATCTAGAATTCTTTTCGTACTCTATAATCATCATTTGCTATGGTGGAATCACTAAGACTGTAAATATCTTTGCACCTTATTCTCTTATATTTCATAGTTCTCATTAACAATGCTATCTACCTGCTTAGACTTATTATTCTCATTAGTCCATTTACTCATATACAAAAACATACATCTTATGGAGGGGTTTAAAAAAAAAATTCATGCTCATATAAAGCATGCACAAGTATTTGTCCAAAAATTGTCCAAAATTTGACTCTGACAACTCATTTGGCCGATGTTTTCAGCTTGGTGTCCTTCCATCCTGTCATATGCAACGCATATCGACTATATCATCTATGACTTATACATGATATACCATAAATGCAATATGTTCTCATATCCCGAGGGAATCTAATTACAGCTCTGATACCACTAATTATGACGTCCACAAATATAACCATACACGTGGCACAATTAAATATATCCACGTGGCAATAATAAAATTTTACCGTAAAAGGTACTTGTATATATACAAATACTCATATGTACATCCCTGTACAACATCACACACATAACATGTCTGTATTACACACCTACTACATAATACCAAAATTAATACACACAATGCCATTACAAAAATGCTAAATGAAATGCAGGAGGAAGGTCGGGTACACCATAGCTCACTTTGGCCTACCTAAGACTTAAATGAAAGCTTTAAAATCTTTATCTACTTAATTCCTAAAAATTTTTAACAGCAAAGGGTGACCTTTCAACTCAATAAGTAACTACTAACACAATTGAACACATTTACAAATCATATAAAAATTAATTTGATGAAGCATATAATCTTATATATAAGACACATTCCAATGATCATAATATAGTCTTTCAATCCTCTGTCAAGTCTATATTCAATCACCATAAGGTTCCATTACCATAGGCAGTACATCGAGTGCATACGGGAGTCTAAACGGAGAAGGAGCAAGTGAGCAATAAAATGTCAAGCTCATTTAGAGAATCTTAATAATAGATTCTACCCAATCTCAAAACATGGAACTTGTAGAGGACTCTTTAAAGTTTCTGTAGCTTTAAACCACGCCTCATTTGAAGGTCTATAGCTCAAGTTATGGTCAAAATATGAAGACAACAGTGCATAAAAGAAGGGTTGACTAGTGCCGAGTTGACACCCTGAGTCATAGGTACAACTCAACACACTCTTGCCGAGTTGGCACGGGTGCGCAGAAGACTCACCTGACTTGACCCTTCGGACTACGTTGCACTCTTTTGGCCATAAGTCCCTCTACCGAACTCGGATTCAAGTGATTCAAAAATTTATGGAAAGTTAATTCATAGGGCTACAACTTTTATGCAGACATCTAGACTTAATTTATTTATATGAATTGATAAAAATACCCTTGAAGTAGGTTGTTATGTCAAAGCACATAAATATAATTTAATTCAAGCCACAACAACACATGCTAAGCATACTAAATCACACCAAATTATTCGTTAATACATAATTAAACAACCCATTCACATATTGCATTTCAACACACCCATTGGTGTTCACATAATCACCTCACACATAGCCATATTTTGGCTCATTTCTTATAATAATCAATTTCTCACTTGTTTCACCTTCTTGTGAAACATACTTAACAATTCACATTTATTGACGGTCACTTAGCCAATTAACATACTCAACAATTCACACTGTCGACAGTAACTTAGCCAATCGACGTAATCACAATTCAAGTATGTTGACGGTCACTTAGCCAATCAACATACTCAATAATTCATACTTCGACAGTCACTTAGCCAATCGACTTAATTACAATTCAAGTATGTTGACGGTCACTTAGCCAATCAATATACTCAAACATTTACACTGTCGATGGTCACTTAGCCAATCGACTTAATCACAATTCACGTATGTTGATGATCATTTAGTAAATCAACATACTCAACAATTCACATATGTCGATGGTCACTTAGCCAATCAACTTAATCACATTTAATATAGTTAACGGTCACTTAACCAATCGACATGTTCATCACACATTACATCCATGCTCATATTCATAACATTCAACATACACAATTATAAATGGAAAATATACCATTCTTATACCAGAAGTATACCAACAATATACCATAATACATCCATATCCTCATTTGCCAATATCATTATTTGACAACCAATCCTCATATATTTCACCTTCAAGTGAAATATAACACAACCAATATATCACAATATATATCCATTCAATTACATCTCAATAAGCCAATATAACAGCTATTCACCACTATTAAATCAAAGTTCATATTTATATTTAACCTTCGTAAATAAGGTGTCCACTACACCACACACACATATATCATCTTTTACCCATTTCCTTATCATATTTCCAATACATAAAGGGTGGAACTCATTCCACATCATTTCGATAATTAAATATTCATTAAATTCCAATATAGGAATATATCTTATTAAACATATAAGCTAAGCATATATATACATAACATGTATTAATAGTTACTTAACTCCAGTTGCTTCCTCTTCAAAAGAGCCTTTCCTTTAATTATGAGAAGTGCTTTCCTTCCCTTTATCAATCCCTACATATAATTCATACATCAATCTCACAAACAATATTGTAATTCACCCCAATATCATAAAGTGTAATTAATTGCCTAAAATTTCACATGACCTAGAGACACACATACAAATTCAATAACCCCTAAATTACTACCAAAGCTAGGGTTATGTGTCTACAACAAATTTCAATTGGAATAATTTAATTTGGAAAAGTGTGAAATTAATTATGGATTTAAGAATCCATTCAGCCCAAAATAGAGCATTATGTGAGCACTGAAATATTTAACTCTATTAGATCATTCTAATAACAAATTCAAGTAAAATTTAAAACACATAATTTGAAGAGGACTCTCTGAAGTTTCCAGGGAGCCTAACCTCACTCAAATCAGAGCTGTATAGCTCTAGATATGGCTAAATTACTGAGGCTGGAGTTTCATAAAAAATAGAGTATGAAATTAAACAACCTAAAACCAAACCAAACTCAACCAAAAACATAATTATCTTACCAATTGATGTCCTTGCACTTAGGAGGTTACTAATTACAGCTTAAACTCCCTACTTCTCAGCTAAATCAGCTCTCTCTCTCTCTCTCTCTCTAAATCCCTAGTTCTCTTTGGAATCTAAAATGGTGCAACTCTCTCTTTTCACTCACACACCCACGTAGGAGCTGAAGAAGATAAGCTAAAGGTTATGATATTTATTTATAAAATATCTACTTTGGTCCTTAATGAATCACTCTTCTTCCTAACTAGTTCCTAAACTTATAATTACTACAATCAAGTCCCCAATTACCTTACAATTTAGTCCTTTCTATAATTTCTACCCAATCTCAAACTCAATATAATCCATTATCTAATATACACTAAAGGCAATAATTACTTCATGAATATGTATACTAGAGGGTAGGTGTTACACTGCAGGAGAGAAAAGGCTATTTTAATTGAATGAACTCGATGAGATTCACCTCCAAGTTTATAAAAATGCCAAGCTCTTTAAGGAAAAGACAAAGAAATGGCATGATGCACATGTATAGAAAAAGGTCTTTCAAATTGGTGATTTAGTGTTACTATTTAACTCATGTTTGCATTTATTTCTAGGTAAGTTAAAGTCTAGATGGAGTGGACCTTTTCAAGTAGTCCAAACTTTTCCTCATAGTGTAATTGAGCTCGAGAATGATAAAGGTGACAAATTCAAGGTCAATGGGCAACGTTGCAAACTCTACTATGGAGGTTTGTGGGCAAAGGATAAGGAAGTTATTTCCTTTGATTCTAAGGCTAATTCTACTTAACTATGAAGGGAAGGTCAAGCTAAAGACCTAAAACTAGCACCGGTTGGGAGGTAACCCAATTATAGTTTAGATTTTGATATTTTTAGTTTAGTCTAGTTTTGCTTTTAGTTTAGCTTTTTCTTTAGGTTCTATTACTTTATTGTTATTTTTTTTTATTTTAGGTTAGCCAATGCAAGGAATGCTTAAGGAAAGAAGAAATTCAGAGATAATGCAAAGAGGTGTCTACACGGGCTCACACACGGTCGTGTCCTAGGCCGTGTCCAGGTACGCACATTCATGGACACACACACGCCCATGTCCCCTACCGTGTTTGAATTGATGAAGTTTAAGAAATTGGACAGAGAGCAATATGCCCGTGTCCCAAACCATGTGCCTGACCGTGTAAAATAGGGTTTCTGAAGTGTCAATTGAGGACAACATGGCCACCTACATGCCCCATATGGTGGACCGTGTCTCCATTTAAATCTGAACCCTAACATAGGCAGATACATGCCCGTGTACAAGACCGTGTGTTAATTGGTAAATTTAAAACCGAGCCAAACACGGGCGTGTATACGCTCGTGTGACAGACTGTGTAAAATATTTAAAATTAGGTTATGCATTGAACACGGTCTGAGACATGTATGTGTCTCAAGCCATGTACATTGACGGTTTCAATACCAAATTAGATACGGTCATAGACACGCCCGTGTCTTCAACCATGTATTCTATTAAACCTTTCATTTTCTGTGCAACACACCTGTGTCCTACTGAACGCGTCTATTTTTAAATTGAAAAAAAGGTTAGTTTTCAAATATAAAAACTTCGCGCCTCTTCATTTTCTCTCATTCAGAGCGCCAATTTCCCTATTTTCGGCTTTCCCAAGCTTTTTCCGGCCACTGTCCACTATTTTTCTCTTCTTTTTCGTCATTCCCCCTCTTCTCTTCCCTCTACTATATCAGATCCTTGCCCTAAATGCGTTAAAACCATAGCCACAAGGAATCATCCTCCTCACCGCTGTGCGCCACCACCGGCCAAACCTCTTCAGGTGCTAGTGAATGACCCGCTGCCTCAGGTAGCTGCTCTGGCCACCGCTTCTACACTTCATCCATGCCTTCAGTTCCACGACACGTGATTCACAGCTAAGGTACAAACTCTTCTCTCTCTTCTAGTAGAAGTTAGTAGATACCCCAGTCAACATAATTTGACTAGTCTAGGTATATAGGATGATATTGAGGGTAGACTTTTCCATGGTCATTAGTCTGATTTGTTGGCCATTAGGGACCCATCTATCATGAGATTTTTGTTGAGTTCCTTACGTCCTTCAAGATGGATAAGATGGGGTTAGTTGATGTATCTAGACCTGCCATGATTAGATTCCAGTTAGGAGGGCTAGCATTTTCCTTATCCATTACTGATTTTGGAGTTAGGATGGGCATTCATAGCGCTGAGTACGTTTAGACAGATGAGTATCGGAAGTCCTGGTTAGATTTCCCTCCACATGATCATGACATTATTCCTTCTTTTTGGGATACATATACTAGACCTGTGCTCGCTTACAGTATGTGCCCACTAAGTCTAAGAGTACCAGTTTAGCCACTTCTACCTTATGAATATTGTATAGGATTATCGCCCATTCCATTTGTGGCCATAGAGAGAGTACGAGTGTGGTTACTAGGCGTGATTTATTTTATTTATATTATTTGGAGACCAACCTGGCCTATGGATTGGCGACTTACTTCAATTCTATGTTGGGTAAGTCACGTGGGGCTCTGTGTGGTGGGCATTATATTACTAGGCTAGCCATTAGACTTGATGTGATGAGCGTACTCCGAGGTCTTACTAGGAGTTTTCATATGTTGGCTTTGGATATGGATACGCTGAGATCTATGAGAGTGCTTGAGAGGAGAGGAGATAGATATATCCTTATTGCTGGTCCTCCTCCTGCTGCTGATAATGATGAGATCCCTGCTGATCCAGTTCAGCCCGAGGGACCACTTATGCCTGCTGCGCATATACCCCATGCTGATGTTCCACCTGCTATGCTAGTTATACCTGATGATAGATGGGTGCAACATTTCTAAACTCAGGCTAGACATGAGGAGATGTTGCGATATCTTTATATCCACCAGAGTGCTATTTTTTAGGGACTATCCACTTTGATGCTATCCAGCGGGTCAGTGCCACCGACTATGCCACCACTACCTCCCGATTTTGACCCTACACCTGGAGCTTCTTCTTCTGCTGCTGCTGCGGATGCCCCATTCCATAGTGATGATACTTTGGCAGGTGATCCAAATATGACTGATAACACCGACGATGAGTGATATGTCTTTTGTTATTACCCTAATAGTTATTTTTTTTTTCATTTATTGTATTTTTTTTTTGTATTTTTAGATATTTGAGATTATGTATGGATTTGGTATTTTGTTATTTTATGTTTTTGTTTCTTTTTATGTTTGTTTTGTATTTTTATTTTTGCAGTTTTTTGTTTTATGTTCACTTCGGTTATTCATTCGATCCACCACCTGAATCATTATTATTGGCGCTATATTTCAGGGAAGTTTCATTTTTTCCTATTTTATTTATATTTTTTACACATTGAGGACAATGTTTCGGTTAAATGTTGAGGATGTATAATTTTTAATTTGTTTTTGTTAATTAGTTGTATGCTTAAGTATTAGATTGTGCCTATCACTATTATGACCTTAGTTCAAATGATTTAGTTTCCTTGTATAATTGATATATTCTTTAATTAATATTTGGCTTGTGATTCTTAAACTTAGGGGATAATTTGAGGGTTAAGGGATTTTTGATCTTTAATGAACTTAATGCTAATCCCTTGGTTATGATTGAGACTCATAAATTAATATTTAAGTATTGTAGACCATGTCTTGTGTATTTAATTAATTTAGGTAAGATGGAGCGTTACACACACTTGCTTAATTTATTTGAAAAAAAAAGAGAGAAAACTTTTATTTGCAATTTTATGAGATGAAATATAAAATGCACTCACTCAAATAATGCATTTAATTGAAAAAAATATATGGTATGACATGGAGCGTAAAACACACTCATGATATAAAAATGGTGATGTTTTAGGTTAATGGTTTACATTATTTGGATGTTAATTTATGAAAATTTTGGTTATGATTAAGGGAATGACTCTTCACTTGGTAATAATTTATGTCCTCTGATTATTAAGTTATCGTTTAGGCTTTTGAGTTATAAGGATTATATTAAATGGAGAATGTGTTGAATGTGCAAGTGAAAGTGGTTATTGAATTTTGTTCATTTGTATGATAGGAATTTAAGTAATTTTTGCTTAAGGACAAACAAATACTTAAGTGTGGGGGGAATTTGATTGTGTCAAAATAGTATATATTTTAGGAGTTAATTTGTGTTAATTTTATGTTTAATTATATTAATTTATGTTAGAATAGTTAATTTGCATGTGTTTATATTTTGTAGGGGTGTAGAAGACATTTGTCAAGGCTAAGGATGGAGAAGCTTGAAGAAAATAAGGATTAGAAGTTGAATTTTTATATAAAGAATCGACACAGGAAAGTACACGGCCGTGTATGTCTCGGGAGAAAAATGAATATGTACACCATTGAAGACACGACCATATTATGGACCGTGTAGCATTCCAGATGAAGAACATGGGCAGAGACATGCCCGTGTCGTTAACCGTGTGGGATTCGATTGATTTAGTTAAAGACATACACGCCCGAATGTTTGGCCGTGTACCATTACGGATGATTATACACGGGTCGAAACACGCCCGTATAGTAGGTCGTGTAGCTTTCAGAAAATTGATGCAAGGAGGTACACGGTTGGATGGAAGGTCGTGTGAAGCACATGTTCAAGGCATGATCGAGACACATCCGTATAGTATTAGAAATTTAGATTAAATCAACTTCTTTGTAATCCTTATCTTGGGGAAAATCTAAGGTAATTAAAAGGAGGTTTAATTGAACAAAAAGGAGGACGTTCCAGAGAAAAGAAAAGGAGTTCAGAGCTTTGAGGAAGAAAAATTGGAGATCAAGAATAATCAAGAGATTGATATTTTTCCTTCACTTTCTAATTTTCTTGTAATTGGTGATGAAGTTTTTATTAATTCTTTTGGATCTTGTTTTTAATATGTTAGGCTAGTTAGTTTTTCATTAGGGATTAAGGATCCGAAACATAACTTAGTTGTTTTTCTCTTCTTCTATTAATTCAGTATTCCATGCAATATTATATTTATTATGCTTAATACTTATGAATGCCTGATCACCATTTACATGAATATGCACTGAGAGGTGATAATCTTAATTGAACTATAAACATAAGTTGAGTTAATTCAGTGTTAGAGATAACTTGGATTAATTTAATTCCATAACAGGTTGTGCATAAGTTTTATAGTTTAATTGATTAGGGTTTGTGATTGCAATGAGAGTTGAATTATAATATCTTGGTTAATGGTTATGAAATTAAGTAATTAAACTTTGAGAGAAGTTAATTATAAATTAAGATTACTTGGGATTTGCATGAGTAATTGAATTATAAGAAGAGGATCGACTAATGATTGTGAGGTGAATTAATTTCCTAATGAGTTTTATTTTATTGATTGTTCATTAATTGTTTTTATGTTTATTTCATTTTCATAGATAGAAATTAGATTAAGAAATCCATTGAATTAGTGAGCCTTAAACAATTAGAGTGAGATTTAGGGTGGATAGATCATAATATCTGAGGGACGACCTTGTTATACTACTACTGATTCTGTATACTTGCAGAGTTCTAAAATAGGCAAATAACTACATCCAGATTCATACTCACTGTCACTCCCATCAGTTTCCTCACTTAGGTGATAATCATTGTCATATGAATCACTGTCCCATGGATCATCAAAAAAATCATATTTCTTCATCTTGTCACCTTCATTTGCATGTTCTTCTTCATTAACAGGTGGCTTCTCAGGTGCTGATGGTCTCTCAGAGGTAACAAGATGCTCATATGCAATTGGATCCCCATGTGAACTTGCACTCTCTGTTGTTGCTTGGTCATCAAGTGAAACCTCATCATTATGTAAATCCTCATCTGCATTATCATGTGAATCCTCATCTGCATCATCCGACATATACACATAAAAGTCATTATCTTCCTCCTGCTCCACTTCAGAGCCATCTTATTGCTCCATTTTCGGGCCATCTCCTTCCTCCATTTTAGGACCATCTTCTTGCTCTATTTCAGATCCATCTCCTTCCTCCATTTTAGGGCCATCTTCTTCCCCTATTTCACCACTATTGAACAGAGGTGCTCCTACATTCAATGGATTAGGATTTTCAATGAAGTATAACTCCATGTCTAGATACCCCTTGTTGTAGTCCAACATATGCAGTAATTCCTTATCATCCAAACTCTCTTCCACAGCTTCATTACTAGTAATGCCCCACAATCTACACCATATACGACACATTTTTTTATACCCCCATTCTTTACAGTACCACTGTAACTCATAAAAAGAAAGCATGTATACATCAAAATTTTCCACTCATTCTATACTCCCACCAACATACACCATCTCAGGATTCTCTTCCTAATGACCTCCATGGTGCATCACCAAGTTAACAGTCTTCATATTCTAAATAGAAAAATATTTGTCATAACTTCTTAAATTGGTAGAAATCAACTACAATTCCAATTTGTAATTAAACAAATGTACAGAATAAGACACTAACAAAAACTATTAAACAAATGTGCAAAACCACTTAACCCATACCCGTTTACCCATAAATCCCTTAAACCCTAAAACCCTAAAACCCTTAAACCTCAATTTTTCAATGTGTGAAAAAGGACTAGTTGGAGATACTATTTATATACCATGTGCCTTACGTAATAAGGTGCCCCCGTTTAAGCCTTTGTACAAAAAGTACCCAATAACAACTTCAAAGATGTAGAGAAACCAAAAATCTTAAAAATCCATTCTTCAATACTCCAAATTCAAACTTCAATTCCAAGAACACAAATCTCAATTCAATTTTTACTCATCAACTCCAGATTTCAGGGTTTTTTTTTGCTTCGCATTTTCTTTACATTCAAAAATCTTTGATGCGTTCTTTTTTGAAACTGAATTTAGTGTTTTAGCGTTATTCATATGCATTTAAACGACGTCGTTTTTCTTCCTAGGGTCGAGGTCCACGTGTGCAGCCACACATGTGAGCCATCTGTCAAGCCTTGTACAGGTGTGTCGCCATGTCATCAAATTTAAACGGTGTTACTGCATTTGGCTGTTATTTACTAACGGTCTTATTCACATGAGACTAAACTGTTGTGAAAAATACCACGGGACCTGAAGTGATAATTCCCTAAACCACATGCTACTGTACTGTAATTATCCCTAGTTATTTTTACAATTGATGGATGGCAACGGGGCTATTTACCAAAATAGGGTCTCAAATTTCCTAAATTCCAAATTTGTGGTTGATTTTAAAAAAATTCCAACTTTTGTGGTTTGGTTTAAAAAAAATTCCCAATTTATGGTTCGGTTTGACTGGTCAGACCTTTTTTGG
>CATIWO010208846.1:0-12876 GCA_949673435.1 Macaranga tanarius
AATTAATTCAGCCACATCACAAACCTATGACATGTAAAAAAATTATTTGACTAGGATTTTATAATTTGACACGGAAAATAGGTGTTGGTTGACGTGGCGAATCTATAGAGAATATTTTCTCTCCATTCGCCACGTCAGCAAACCCTTTAATTTTAACAGGTATTCTCTATGTGAAATAAAATTGATGTTAGGTAATTTAAAAAAAAAATAAATTAAAAATAGATATCCGTTTTAAAATTTAATTAAAGTTTTGTGAACTACAAATATCAATACCCCCAACATAATCTATAAAACGCATCCTCCTCCTTCAACTATTGAAAACCAAGTTATCGAATAGCATTGGCAAGTAGGTTATCAACCAAAGCATTGGCAGTGGCAGATAGGTAGTCACTTAAACCGTGTAGTTTCACTGTCAACACGTATATTTAAGAAACAGTCCAACTTCGACGTCACTGTGCGTTTTGAGGGTCAACTTCCACGTATTAGAATTTTCACCTAAAAAAAGAATATATTTTTTCAAAATGATATATCTGATAATTGTTTTTATGAGCGAAATGAAAGGTGCCGGGATTATAATTTGAAATCCTCTACACTGATAGTGAAAATTTTAGCTACTAAATCAAGAGTATGCTGGTTTATTTAATTATTTATTTTTTCAGAGAACTTTTAAATTCGTGAAATATAAAAGTCAACCTAGTTGAGCTCTGATGGAAATTAGAAGTTGGCCACCAAGTCTTAATCATATCGATACAAAGTTCCATGATTCCCCGTTATACAAGATTTAGGAGTCTGGTTGGAAGTCAGAAACATTGTAAAGTAATACTAATATTGTTGTGAAAAAAAAAAAGGGGGGTTGGTGTTCAACGTTCTTGGTTCCCCAATATTATGTATATTAAAATTTTCCCTTTTCATTCAAGTCTAAGAAATTAAAACCTGCAAAAATAACCAACCCTAATAACTGATATTTAGCACATGAACAAAATAGTAGTTATACAAGAGATTTCATTAAAAAAGTTATTTGTGTTAGTTCTATTATAAATAAAAGTACCAATATATCTTTTGCTTCAGGTGATTAAAAATTTAATTTTTAAATTAAAACAATGAGTATAAGTCTAAATACTGGAAAGTTTTGTACATGAGAAGCTTATATATATATATAAGCTGTGACGATTAGTTTTTGACTAGTCAACTAAATTTAATTACTCGATCAAAACTTTGAAGAATTCTGGTCTTCTTGTGTTGTACTCTCCCAGTTTGATACTGACATTGCTGTAAGACCAGGAAATTTGACCTAACAATTTAGTTTTGACTTCAAAATATATATTATTTATATTAAAAAGACAAAAGAATAAATAAGAACAAAAAAAATCAATCCTAGCGGCCGGCGACCGTCACCTACTGAGATTAATTATATTCGTTGTTGTTAGTCCAAATTATTTTGCTAAAGTTCATATGAAAATTAAACTATTTCCAAGTAAACAGATTATTTGTAGCTTTTCTGTTGATTTTTAGTTTACTTTTTTTTTCTGAAGTTAAGTGAGTGCAAGAGGATATAAATTTTACCATCGAAGGGTTAGACAAATTTTCAGCATGTTATATATATATATATATATATATATATATATATAATTCTAACATATTTAAAAAAACAAAAAGTTGAAAGAAAATTTTCACTCTTTTATTAATCAAAATTCGTCAAACATTTTTTTATATATGATTTTTTAAGAAAAAACTGAAATTTCAAGTTCATTGACTTCATATTTTCTAATCAAATATACAGCTTCAAAATGTCATTGAGCCAATCACTATAAGGTCACTTAGCTGGATGAATGTAAAGAAATGAAGAAGACTTGTTCTAAGTGTTCCATGGACTATAATAAGTGTTTTAAAATTTTTAAAGGATACTGAATTATAGTTTAAATTCCAACTTGTTTAACTATAAAGTGGGTATTAAATTATAGCTGGATGAGACAGCAAAACAGGCCAAATTAATAATCAAAAACATTTATTCTTGCGTTACAAAATGATTTTTTAATGTAGATGGAATACGCCAGCTTATATAATAAAAGTAAATTTTTTTATAACTTATCATACAAATATTAATATTAATAAATAACAACTGCATAAATTTAAATTTAAAATTTTTATAATTTTCACATATAAAAATTTTAGTTACACCACCTGAATTAGATTACTTTACAAAAAGTCGGTATTAGGTGTCTCGGAATATTGGTGTTCCCGATATTATGTACCGTTGGATTAAGGAGAATATAATCTCCACCGTTAGTTTGAAACCACTTTATCAAACAAACGGTGGAGATTAGATTCTCTTTAATTAAACGGTACATAATATCGGAAATATCAATATTGTGGCACACGCCTAAGCTATTTACAAAATGTTAAAAGCAGGATAAGTAGCTGTCTTAGTGGGTTAAACAAATCCCCAAATGATGGGAAATTTATATGCTAAACATAAAGTTTATGGTTTGCCCAGTAGATAATTGCTGGATGCCAACCTGAAAAGGCCAATGTACACAAAAATCCACCAAAATAAGCTCTATATATCATCTAATTTTAATAAGTTTATTTGCACTAAAAGCCAATCATAGTTGCCTTTAAGTTTCTAACTTCTAAGATCTTAGTTGGCTATATGTATAAACTGCCAATCAAAGATTCCAAAGAAAAAAAAAACCCCAGAAGACAGTGATGTTGTAAAGATTTAGCCAGACAAAATATATATAAATACAGTATTGGGACTATGAGGTGAGCCTGACACAGCAAATCATTGAGTTCACAGACTCCTAAAACCTCTTATTTTACTGTTTAAAAAATTTCTTCTTTTTTTTGAGCATCTAGAAAAAATCTCTTCTTTTAAAACTAATAAAAATGAAATGGGAGGGAATTTTGTGTTTTTTCTTAACATAAAACATACAAAATTATTCCTAATGGAGAAAATATAAAAATTATAAAAATAAATTAATAAAAACAACTATCTAAAGATTAAATTAAAATTAATTTTATAGACTAGCTAATAATTCAAATTCGTCCAAAAAATGTAAAAATAATCCACCATAACTTAAAAACAAACCATATATTAAAAACTTGTGGGTTAATTAATAAAATATTGTGCAAATGGCATTTATAAGAGAAATTGCTTCATACATATGATATAGATTTAAAATGAGTCTCAATTAAGGCACAAATTATTTTTAAAATAATAATAATATTATTATTATTAAAAAATTATAATGTGTGTAATATTATACTTTTATTAAAAGAAATATTATATAATGCAAGCATACTAATGGACTATATAATAAACAAATATTGTTCTGTAAATTGTATAATAAAAACTAATTTTTTTAGAATAGGTGAAAATTAATTTGTAATTTTATGGTTTGAAAATAATTTGTAATCGAAGCACTTGGCAACTTTTTTTTTTTTTTTTTGGTTATATGCTACAACCTAAAATATTGAAGTATGTTTTATGTGTTGGCATTATTAACTTGTAAAAGTTCCTATGTTGTTGCTCAATTATGTGTGTATATATATATATTATTGAGTATTAATTATATAAATGAATTAGTAATTAAAGTTGTCTCACCAATTGATAAAAAATATGGACAATTTAATTAATTGGACCAGAAATTAATTCCTGATTTTTTTCATTATGATTTTGAGAATTAAGCACTTTAAATGAACTCTAATTAAAGTTGCAACTTGCACGCAAGTGAAGGGATCCACATAATGCCTGCTTTGATCACTCACCGTTGGATGGTCCCACAGAGAGATTCCTAGGCCAAAGATCGATATCAGATCCCATGATCGCAACCGTTGAATTTATTAGGCGCAAATATAATTTCTTTAAAAAATAAATGAGAGGCAAATTTGCTTTAGCATGTCGAATTCTGAAATTGGTCCCCACACCAACAAGAGAGAAATAGAGGCGGAAAATAATTAACAAGCGATAATGTCATTTTATAATATTTTAAAAAAGGCACAATTCTTTTTGTGTATTCAAAATTTAACCCGGGTGAAGATTTGTGGGGTAAGTGGACAGTGATTTTTCTTTATAAACTAATTATTATAAAATAGTTAAAATTAATAAATAAAACAACTTAAATTTCAGTTAATATATATTATGTATAATAATATATTTTGTGATACAATGACAAATAAAAGATAAACATAAATATTAATTTTTATTTTAATAGTTAAAAAGTAGCATAAACAATATCAAGTTAAAAGTACAAAATTTATTATTCATTTAAAATATGTAATTTTTTTAAAAGTTTCAATTCGATTAGACATGCACGAGTTAATTTAAATTGAGTAATTTAAAAATTGAATTTGAATTGTTTTCAAGTTTAAGAACCATTCATTAACCTCAATCATTGTCTGGTTGATCTAGAATAGCTGACAAATTATCTTGACTTGTTTACACTTTTGATTTTCATCAAATTTTGAAAAAATAACTGTCTAACATTATATAGTTTATGAAAAATTATTTTTTATTAAATAAATATTTTTATTTTTTATTTTTTTAAATAAAACTGATAAAATTTTGGACACCTATCAGCTACATTTACATTGAGCTTTTTATGAATAGATCCATCATAATTACTTAAAGGGTGTTTTACACAGTTGTTGGCAATAACTATTGGTTGTTCACTCATTATCAACTACAATAAAAAGTTTCTGATTAAATTTTTAAATTGTTAACTGATAGTTGATAGAACACTAAATAGTTCTGATTCATATTAGCTCTAATTTGGAACTTTTCACTAACAGCTATATTTTTAAAAATATATTTACTAACTTATCCTTTTAACTTTAATCAATTAACCTTAATAAAAATTAATTATAAACACATATGCATAAAAAAAACTAGAAATTATATTAATAAAAAACTGTAACAGCTGTAATACTAATAACAATATATATTAAAAATTTTAAATGATTTTTTTTGCAATATTTATAATTATAAATATAAATAATTTTTTTATATCATATGTATTATATATTATTGTTAATATTTACACGTACGTGTGTATATATATATATATTAAAAAAATTAAATGTAAAATATGATTATTTGTATGTAAATTAACTAATGTCTATATTTATAATTAAATACACTATTAGCAACAACTGCTATAATTTTACCAAACATATAATATCGATCTGCTATCATTCACAAACTATCAGCTATCAGTCATCAGCAACAGTTTAGCCAAACAGACCCTTCATATCTATTTGGTTCAAGCTGATAGTTAATTACTGTTGTGGTTAGCTGATAATTGTTAGCTGATTAATACGAACTGTTTATTGAAATTTTGTTAGCCGTTGTTTTTAATATGTAAAATAATATTTAAGTATATAAATTATTTTTAAATATAATTTGATACAATTTTTATAATATTTTTGTTTATTTATGTAAATTATTTAAGAAAGTACATATAATAATTTACCATTTTTAATTTATTTATTATTAAAATTATCAATAGAAACTATTTGAAAATTAGTTTTAAAGTGTAAATCTTACTAAAATAAAAAAATATTATATATATAAATATTATAATTGTTGAATTGCTAACTATAATTTAGAATAATACTGATTTTGTTATGAATTATAAGAAACAATTATATTTATTTAATTTCCATCTATATTTTTTTAGTTAATTTTTTATTTCTTATATATATATATAATTTTATTGTATTTGATTTTTTAATTCCTAAAATTATAAATATAACATATTTTTAAAAAATTAGTATGTACAATTACATATTTAAATAATTAAATAAAAATAAATGTAAGATTTGAAAATTATAAAAAAATTTAATTAAAATATCTATAATAATTAGTAAAAAATATAAATATCAAAATTACAAATAATTTTACTAAATATTTAATATTAAATGTCAGCTAACAATTACCGATTATCAACAACAATTTAGTCAAATAGACACTGTAACCTTCTTAAGGTATATTAAAAGATTTGAAATTGAAATTTTTGAACGGCACTAATTGTACTCTATTAGAAAAAAAAAAAAAAAAAAAAAAAAACTCACATATACACAAATATATAATTGATAAAAAGATGCCAATCCGCTTTGAACGTCTCATTTGCGGAATGTGCATTGTTATAAGGGTTCGAATCCGGGATACCCTAAAAAAAATTGATAAGAAGATAAATTATATATAAAAAGATTATTGGTTTGAAGAAAGAAAAAAGATAGTGGTGACATTTGTCAAAAGAGGTTAGCTGGCTAGGTAAGCTGCCGCCATTTCCTTTCTTATTCTCTTTGTTCTTATTTCATTAGGAATGGCAACGGGGCGGATCCGGGACGGATTATGGTATTTTTGTCTCTGTTTCGTGACTTGTATATTTTTTTTGACTCTGTCCCATAACCCATTGGAGTATAAAAATCATCTCTCATTTCTACCCCGTTGAAAAACTAATATACCCCGCCCCATCCCGCTCCACCCCATTACATTAAATCATTATTAATTTTTTTGGTTTAATTTGTATTCTATTTTTTTTTTTTTGGTCGTTTAAAGCCCTGTGGGCTCCTGGGAGAGCAGGGGGAAGGGGGAATTAAACCCTGCTCTACTACCTTGGATATCCGGTGTTAAACCCCACACAGAAAGGGTGTTAGCCCCACGCGGACAGGGCACCAAGAACACAAAGTCTTGGAATTTTTGTGGAGAAGATGGGAGTCGAACTCCCACCTTCAAGCTTGCACTCGGCAAGCTTGACCACCAGGCCACATCCTGGTGGTGTTTAATTTGTATTCTATTATAATTTAATAAATAACACAAATAATCTACATAGATTTCAACAAACATAAATATAATTCAAGACATCATATATATATATATATATAATACACCATATTTTTACAACTATTTACGGTTCAAAATATACAATTCATAATACTATAATTTTACTATTTTAAATATCAATCCCGCCCCGTCACCGATAATTATAATTTCAAATTACTCCAAAACTCGGTCAAATGTTGAAAAATCTGTCCGTTCGAATTGGTCAGATCGGTACCCGCGGGTTCGGGCATTTTTGCCATCCCTATATTTCATAGCAAATTCTTTTTGCCTTTCCTCATACGCCTTCAGTTTTCATTGGTGTGATTTATGCGTAGGTGACCCTTCCTGTCTACTCCACAACTAACGTTTATTTTAAGCACCCTTTATGTTTTTTTTGTTTTTTTTTTGAGTCATCAAGGCAAGTTAGTACTAAAGTATGTCCTACCTAGTCATATATTTGAAAGTAAATATTATTTTATTTTTTATTAATAAATATTTATTCATCAAAGTAGTAGCTTAGTCAATTAATTATTTTTTTAAATTAATAAAAAATTAAATAATTTAAATATTAAAAATTGCACAATAGAAGAAATTTTCTTTGTTTTATATCATGTCATGAGACTTACTGACTTAGTCAATAATTTATTAATATAAGCTACTCAATGTTTCTCACAATATATCAAGTAAATAATTTAGTAATTGAATATTTATTTATTATTATGTTTAAAAGAGTTCAATTTTTAATCATTGTTATTCGGTTTTGTAATTTTTAAGCTCTTAAAAAATAATTGTCAACTCTAACAGTTTATGATAATTTTTTAAAAAAATTTAGACTCGATATACATAGAATATTGAAATCTCTACTACCCATACTAATTATAAATATAACTTTTTGCAATATAAATTAATAAGGTAAACCTTATATAAATTTCTCATCAGAAATTTTTTTATAAAAATACAAAAAGTTGTCTTAATAGCTGAATAATACCTAATACATAATTTTGATAAAAAATAAAAAAAATAAAATTTTAATACTAATTTATTGTTTTGATAAAAATTAATTTGTATTCATTAAATACCTAATAAATAATAAAATACATAATAAGAAATAGTCATTTTTGAAAAACTATTTTCACTGTAAACGTGATATTTTTACTTTACATATTTTTAATTTACAAAAAAGTTTTACCATCCCACTATAGTTAAGGATTGAAACTATCATCTATACAATGCCTTAAAATTACTGTTGCTTGTAAAAACAGAAGAGTGTTTTATAATCTATTTTATAGGGAAAAAAAAACACTCTCTTTAAAAGAATAATGTATGAGGCACTTTCGAATGCATGTTCTCATGTAAAGTTTGTATCAGAGACTTTGTTTAGTTAGGTTGGTGCCTTTTCAATTTCAGCAGGAAATTAATTTTATTCCATTCTTCCAGTTTAAGTTTTTTCCACCTTTTTCCTTTTTTTTTTTTTTTTTTTTTTTTTTTTGTTTTGTGCATATTAAGTTTTTTCCACTTATTCACACATGATCTGAGCTTTTCACATGAGTCAACATATAAGAGTGTTGCATATTAATGTAACGTATGTTTTGATAAAATCATCAAATAAATTTGGCCTAATGACCCAAAAAAACAAACCTTATATATATATATATATATATATATATATATTCACCAACATTTTTAATTTTTAATTCTATTATATATAATTTGACGAATTCATATGTTATAAGTCTATTTTACATTTTACATTTTACAATCAAATTAAATAGGTATATTTATACATATGTGACAATCTAATATAATATTTTACTATTTTATTTTTATTAATATGGATTTTTTTTATAATTTTATTCAAACTCAATTTATTAAATTTTTATAAAAAACTAATAAAAATTATTAAATTTACCATTTACCTTTAAAAGTATTGGATCTGATTATATTTAGTTATCATTTTATGTATAATTGATGTATCGTATTTGTCATATATATGCGTAATTTATATAAGTGGTGGTCAAATGTATCGAAACAAAACTAAAAAAAATTGATCAAAATTATAAAAAATTCATATTGTTTGTTGCCCATTACTATATTCTATAGTTTCTCATTGGATGAAACCCTTCACTACTATCTTTTTTTTTTTTTTTTTGATATGATATTGACATAACGCTAACTGTGAATTATAAACCTGCAAACAATGGTATCATTTATTACAAAAATTAGCAAAAGATGGAGAATCAACTCATAACAACCGTAATAACTACGATTATGACATTCCATCAACAAATAAGGAAAGACATTGATTATACTATATATCCCTGATAGGATAATGATATGAGAGGATAATGAATATCATTATCCTATCAATCCCAATATAATTTGATCATAAATTATATTATTTTTTGTGATCATAAATATTTCACCATCCTTTTTTTTTCGTCCAAAAGTTGAAGTGCGCATAAAAAATTCAGCATTGATGTGGAAATATATTATTTGTGAAATAATAAAACTTACAATTTTTATATTTTTTTTGTCATTATCAAGAGCAGAATGGTAAAATTCGAGTTTTATTAGACTAAATACACACCGATAAATTATTAATTTTTAAAATTTATAATTAAAATAGAAATAAAAGGGAGAATTTATATATATATAGATCCATAGTCATGAATTATGTTGCTTCTTCTAAATAAATAATGTGGGTTGTGTCAGTCATCCCATGTGTATGAGGTAACTAGGAAGAATTGTTTGGGGTTACCTGTCTACCAACTTATTGAAAAAATAATAATTATTATTATTATAAAACAACATTCTTGTCAAGAAGGCAGGTCAACCTACACCCTTGGACAAGTTCATTTGCCATTTGGCACAAAGATTATATATATATATATATATATATATATATATATATATATTTGTTTGTTTGTTTTTTTGTCCCACAAGTAGTTTAAGTAGCAAAAATATGAACATTCTATTAACATGATCAAAGATTGATTCTTGGTTTCCTCTTAGCGGTGTTGGGAATTATAACCACTATAACGAAGACTATTGAATAAAAAAAATTAGTAATATATATATTTTTAAATTTAGTGCCGTACAAAATTTGAAAACTTGAATGTAGGGGTGTGCAGGAAAGATCGAAAACCAATTAATCGAACTGATCTGATCGGTTTGGTTTGGTTATATATATGTTTGGTTCAGTTTCAGTTTTGGTCTTCAATATTAAAAAATTCGGTTAGTCGGTTTATTTTTGGTTTTGAATTTGAAAAACCAAACCGACCGAGATATATATATATATAAAATATTAAATAAAATATATTACTTTAAAAAAATTATACATAAATATTAAAATTATAAATAAAAAATATTTTTTTACTTATATAATTAAAGGACACACTTTAAAAAAGTATTAAATAAATAAATTTTAATAAACCAAAAAATCGACCAAACTGAACCAAGTCAGTTTGATTCGGTTTAATTTTTAGTCTATAATTAGTTTGGTTCCATTATAAATTTTCAAAATTTTCGATTATTCAGTTTTTTCGGTTCACAACCCTATACTTGAATGGGTGAAATTTGAAAAACAAAAAAGTACATAATGTTTTATGTTGTGGGGTTCATTTATAATTTTGTGTGATTCAGTTTTTCAATATTATTCTCATTTCTCAAACAGTCATATTTTATTGAGTAATAAAGTTGAAATCCTCTCCCTACCTTTTTATCTGTGGTTTTGGCAGTGGGTCCTTTCATCTACTGCTTTTCTATTTTTCATTCTTCTTCCCATAGTTTCTGTAGCATATAACACACACAACACTGCCTCCACGAAATTTAGCTTAAAATTGAAATTTTAACATAAAAATGGTGTGTAATATTTCATTGCACTTAGTGGTTGGTAGCTCTCACAAAAAATAAAAAATAAAATAAAATCCACATAGAATAATCAACTCATTTAACAGTTCATTTTTTTCTATTAAAAAACACACGCACATAACACATTTATTCAAAAAGTAACACACATATAATACATGAGTATTAATTTATTTATCTGATTAAATATACATGTACTCTTATTAATGTAAAGATTTTAAAGTACAAAAACAATCTTCTTAATTTAATTATCTTAAAAAATTGCATATATTTTTTTTAAAGAGATATTTTGTTACTTCAATATAAACTTATGTGCTTTTGTTTATTTTTATAATGTTTTATAGAACAACCCAATTATGGTTTCATTCACATTATAATATACATAACAAAAAAATATAAAATAATATATAATAAACCATAAAACAAATAAAAACTTAAGTGGGTTATAGAACTTATAATTGTTGATTGAATAATTAAAAAAAAAATAAAAAGCTTTAACTTTTTCTAAGAAATTATATAACATATAAGAAAAAAAAACTCTATATAAAAAAAAATAGATACTTCAGTTGTAAATGAGCCAAGCAGCTTGCGAGCTACTAAGAACTCGACTTGATAAAAATTTATTCGAACTCGTATATTGAATCTTATTTAATAAACGAGTCGAACTCAAACAATTTAAAGTTCGGCTCGTAAAAATTCATGAACAAATTCAAATAAAAACTTATGTCGTAATTTTAATATATTAATTATTTAATTTTATATATTTAATATACAAATTTTTATTGTAAAAATATTTAAAAAATATATTATTAGAATAAAATTATAATTTTTATTAAATATATTATAATTTATTTAATAAATAATTTATTTTAATTTTTTTAATATTTAATTTATAGTTTATATTTTTTAAAATTTATTTGAACTCATTTAAGTTTACGAGCGAGGTTAATTCCAATTCGGCTCATTTCAAATTAATTAAAGTTGGGTTCCATTGGAATCATTTACACCCTAGACACTTGAAGATATATAATCACTTTTTTTGTTTTTTGGGTTTAACGTTGTGTGTGTGTGTGTGTATATATATATATATATATAAAGAGAGAAAGCTAAGCTGGCTAGGCACTTTTACCAACTTTTTATAAAGCCAAAACCTTCCCAGTCTTGTTTATAAGGAAGCCACACCAAAAAAGAAACAAAGGAAAAGAGGAAGCAGCGGCAGCAGCCCCAGCCCATTATACCCATCAAAGCCAAAAAAAAAAAAGCAAAAATAAAAGAAAAAGAGAGAGAAGAAAATAAGAAACAGAGAATTTCTTTCAAGAAAACAATAACAACAACAAGGGTTTCTTTTTTTTTTTTTAAATCTTTTTTTGTTGGGTGCGTTCTTGCTGTGAAAGATTATTTGGTTATGCAAAAAACAATGGAGCAACAACAGTCACAGCAATTAATGGTGCAGAACTCAGGCAGTCTTAGCTTCAGCAGTCAAATGTCTAAAGAAGATGAAGAGATGTCGAGGTCTGCTCTTTCTACTTTTAGAGCTAAAGAAGAAGAGATTGAAAGGAAGAAATTAGAGGTCAGAGAGAAGGTTCAAGCTCAGATGGGTCGTGTTGAAGAAGAGACTAAACGTTTGGCCATGATTCGTGAGGTATATATATATATATATTTGGTCTTTTCTGTTTCTGGTTTTTTTATTCTTTTCTTGAATGTTTCAAGGTTTTTTTTTTTGGTAAAAAATGGATGAAGTCTGGTAGATTTGTTGTGATGAAAATTTCTGGGTTTGGGTAAAGTTCAAATTTTGTTTTGACCTGTTTATTTTAGCCAGTAAAATTCATGATCTGAACATAACAGGACTTGAAGTTCAAAGAAAAAGAAAAGAGAACCAAATTTTGTAAATATGGTTTTATATGTTTGTTTACACAAGAAATTGCATGACAAAGTTGTTATGTTAACTGGTGAATTAATGTTTAATTGTTATGCAAGTGAGAAATATGAGAAATTTTTTAGTTAGTTTTAAGGCTGAAAAGAAACCCATATGAAAATTTTGAATGGTTTTGACCTCATGATAATAGATAGTTTTTGGTATGAGCATGGAAGATTTGTTGTGATGGGTAGTTAAGAATTTAGAAAATTTGTATCAATTTCAGGAACTTGAAGCACTGGCAGATCCCATGAGGAAAGAAGTTGCT
>CATIWO010208850.1:0-16664 GCA_949673435.1 Macaranga tanarius
ACACTCGACTGTCTCCTTAAGCCTTGCCGAGTCGTGCAACCTTTAGTGAGTCGGCAAGAGCAGTTTCAGGTATGACTCGGCACCACCTTACCAAGTCGTGCAGCCTCTGTCCTTCATCTTCAATATTTTGATAGCAAAATATATTTCCATGCATGCATTAATCCTAAAAACACATACACAACATAAAACTAATACAAAGTCAACAAGTAAACAAAGATAAATAAAATAATATGAAAATCAAACAAACATAGGCAAAAAGTTAATAAAATAAAAACATAATTATACTAAAAAGCTTATGGTATTTCGCATTATAACAAACTCTCCCACACTTAGATCTTTCTTACCCGCAAGTAAGAAATGTAAGATTTATATGGAAAATAACAAAATTTTTATCTTCTCCAAAATAGATGTAATTATCTCTATAAGTCATCCCAACTAAGATAGAAATTTTTAAGCAAAAGGTAGTTAGTAACTAAACTCTCAATGCTTAACAATGATCGAGAAACCAAGTCGCATAGCATAACCAATAAGTTTAAAAATTTATCTCAATTTATTACAAACAAAATCAAAGAATCTAAAGTCCAGATGCTAATAAAGCTACCTAGCCTCAATGTTCATTCCTAAAACTTAGGGTTTCTAAGAACTAAAGAAAATATGGGACAAGAATTAAGCACACACACTAACTCACAATTCTCATAGAATTTTTAGATACATAAAATATTAGATGCATTCTTTCCGAATCAATGTAATTAAGGAGCATACTCAAATATACACAACTTACTCAAATACATCAGTATTTAACTTGTAACGTTATACATTCTTTCCGAATGAATGTAATTAAGGAGCATACTTAAATACATACAACTTACTCAAACGCATCACTTTAACAAGTATCAAAAATATTATTTTTTTACTATTATTATATTTTTTTTCATTTATTTGTTTTTTATGTATCCTCATCCATTATTGAAATGCAAGTTATATGTATTATGGCTATAGTTTCCCTAAGTTACTTTAATTCTTTTAAACCCTAAACTTCATTCATTCACATCTTAGCATATAAGCATAATTAGAAATTTGCCTAAAGATTCCTTTAAATTTTGAAAATAATAAAAAGAGATAAAAAGAAAAACTTAAAACTTATGCTAAATGAAACTTTTAAAATTCTACTAATTGAGCATAAAAAGATTAATTAGTAACATAGCATCAAAATAAAATCTCAATCTTAGACAAGGTAGACTCAAAAGAGAAACTACTTATGAATATGGAGAAGATAAAATAAAAGTATGCAAAATAAAACATAAACACACAAACGTAATTTAAAAAAAAACATATGAAGAATGACATAAAACCTAAGCACACATAATCACACATACTTAACATAAACATATATTTTCTATTCCCTCCCCCACACTTAAAAAGACATATTGTCTGCAATGTAAGGCTAAGCAATTAAATAGGAAATGTAGGGGAAAAGAAAACTCCTTTAGTCTTCCGAAGGAGATGGTGGAGGAGAATTAAAGGTGTAGCCGGAATGGGCATAGAATTGGTTCATCTTATATTCCATTTGCATCTAAAAATCTGCATCTACTACTTCACCTCTCATAAAAGCTTGATTAGTGAAATAATGGCAGTCAACAACATTGGTAAAATCATCAAGTTCCATGTTAAGGGCTTTAGCAATAATGGTAATAACATGACCATGGGTAATTAGGGCATATTGACGTGGAGCGCAAGCCAATAATTGGTTAAAACTCCAATAGGTCAAACAAACTTGTTTCCTAGTATGAATGTACCACATTAAAAATAATTCTTGTATAGATACCCGATTAAATTCAAATTTGTGGAAAATAATACATGCAAGGACTTTGTGCAACAACCAATAATTTAAGTCTTTAATAAACATGGATTTACCTTTTCGAGAGTCAAAAGGAGTTTGTACATCAGTTAAAAATGTCCAGAAGGTATTCGCATTAAAAGAATTAGGGATATCACACATACCATCATTTTTAAAACCAAAAACCCTTTGCATGAAAGAATTTATGAGTTGATAATTTTGGCCTAGCAATCGAAATTCAAGGGTGTGGGAATCATCTAAATTGACATCTAAATAAGTGTAAAACTCAACAATCAAGTCAACATAGGCATGTTCTTGCATAGAAGTAAATTTCTTTAGCCCACTAGTAGTCAATAATTGTTGAAAAGAGTCATACATGTTAATATTTTCAAGCAAATTAGAAGGGATATACTTACAACCAACGACATCTCTATTTTTGAGAGTGATGAAACGAGCACCTTCATCAAGAGATAAGAGGGAAAATGGAGCGCCATATGTTTTTGCTATATCCTCTTCCTCATGCTCCTCTTCATGTGGTTGTGTAGATGTAGATGCCCGAGATGCTGAAGCTTTGGTTCACCCCATGGAGAATTAAAGGAGATGAAAAGAAAAATGGGTAGCCGAATATTGAAGATAGGTAGAGAAAATTTTTTGATAGTGGTGATGAAAAAGTTAAAAGAAAAGAAAAATAGGATGATGAGAGTAGGTTTGATGTAAAGAATAAAAGAAAATAAAATAAAGAAAAAGGGGGGAGGAGGTGTGCTTGAATCGGGTATGAGATGAAGAAAACAAGAGAAGAAAAGTATGGGAAGGATATGCTAAAAAAAAGAAATAGACCTAGAGTTATGCAGAGAATAGGAAACTTGAAGAGTTATAATGGTATGTGGAAAAAGGAGGAGAATAAATAAATAATTAAAAGTAAAGTAACAATTGATTGATATGTGTAAGTGTTAAAATAGGGTGCAGGAGATAGGTAATTTGTGTAAGTTAAATGAAAAGAAAGATAGAAAATATGTGTTAAAATATTGAAAAGGTGTCAAAAGAAATTAAAAAGGCATGGCCTTTCTTGGAAAGGGTTGTGTCTTTTGCATCTGAGAAAGTGAAGTCTTGAAAATAGTTATAGGAAAAAGACAAATGGAAAGGTAATGTAGAGATTAGAAAAAGAAATAATATTATAAAATATATAAAGTAATTATACAAATAAATAAATAAATAAACAAATGGAAAAGAAAACATAAAATAAGAAAAAGTCAAGAAGGTATAATTAGGCATATATGTTCTTAATGTATGTAAATATATATAAATTTATTATTAAATGATGAATTAATTTATTAATTTTTTTTTTGTATGTGTGCAAGTCGGCAAGGGTGTGCCGACTTAGCACTACTAATTTCTGGTGCGAGTCGGTAAGGACATGCCGACTTGGCAAGGACATGCCGACTCAGCACCTTTAGTTGCAGGTACGAGTTAGCAAGGATGTAATGGGTCGGCATCACTTCTCTCAGGCATGACTCGGCACCAACTTGCCGAGTCATGCACCAACACTCGACTGTCTCCTTAAGCCTTACCGAGTTGTGCAACCTTTGGTGAGTCGGCAAGAGTAGTTTCAGGTACGACTCGACACCACCTTGCTGAGTTGTGCAACCTCTGTCCTTCATCTTCAATATTTTGATAGCAAAACATATTTTTATGCATGCATTAATCCTAAAAACACCTACACAACACAAAACTAATACAAAGCCAACAAGTTAACAAACATAAACAAAATAATATGAAAATCAAACAAACATAGACAAAAAGTTAATAAAATAAAAACATAATTATACTAAAAGACTTATGCTATTTTGCATTATAATAAACTTAAAATTTAGTGTGGGTCAAATATAATACCCTAGTCTCTAAAACTAAGTATAGAGCAAGTAGGGTGTTGAACACTCGGGAATTTGGAGCAATTTTGTATTAACCGGATAGATACTTAGATGGATAGGCAATTGATATGTAAAAGAAGATATTGAATTATTCTAACTAAATTTAAGTTACTAAATAATTATAAACTATACTAACTAATCTAAATATACTAACAACTAATTCAAGTAGTGTTTATTAGAACCACAATTCAGAATTTATCAAAGAACTATTAAAATATAAACACATGCAATAATTGGAGAATGTGATCGAAAATCCTTAAAAACAACTCTCGTTGTCGATTAATGGTATTTCCATCTAGAGTCTACAAGCACTCTCGTGTCATTGTAGAGATAGACAAAAACCATGAAGTTCCATGCCAATTCTTTAATCCCTCAAAGAGGGTTTCTTGTCTCCAGGTACTTTCCTATCCTTTAAGTGAATTCAATTGCATTTCCATCCAAATGCCCTAACTCTCATTGTAAATAATTGATTAACAAGTTATATATAGTGATCTAATATATATAACACAATGCAAAACATAATTGAAATTAAATCAACCAAAATTAATAAATGAAAAAGATGTAGTTCTTAAAATAATTCATCATTATAATTCTATACACAAAGACTTAGCCAAAATACATATTAATAATTAAAGAACAATAAAGAAGAATTTATAACATTAAATAAATACATATCAAAATAAGAGGAAAAGGTTTAATGAATAAACCCCTCACTACTTCTTGTAGAATTCACTTGATGTCAAATGTGCCTTCCTTGAATTCTTGGCTAAATCTTTTCTTCAGTCTTCGGTTTGTTCTTGATAAATAAAACTAGAGTTTTGTAATAATATCTATATATAAACTAAGTGATTTTTCATGCCTAAAAATAGAGGCAAACTCATGTATTTATAGGTTTCTTGACATCCCATTTCGTGCCTCTTTAATTAAGTGAATAAGAGAAAAGGTGTGCTGACAAAGTGCATAGGCGAGTCGACATCATTGTGCCGAGTCAGGCTTGGCTCGACACTATCAATTTCAGGCATGACTCGGCAAGGCCTTGTTGAGTCGGCACCAAGCATTTGCTGTCCCTCTTTCCTTTAACAAGTCGGCAAGGATTTAATGGCTCGGCATCACTTCTCTCAAGCATGACTCGACACCAACTTGCCGAGTCGTGCACCAACACTCGACTGTTTCCTTAAGCCGTACCGAGTTGTGCAACCTTTGGTGAGTCAGCAAGAGCAGTTTTAAGTACGACTCAGCACCACCTTACCGAGTCATGCAACCTCTGTCCTTCATCTTCAATATTTTGATAGCAAAACATATTTCCATGCATGCATTAATCCTAAAAACACATACACAACACAAAACTAATACAAAGTCAACAAGTTAACAAAGATAAACAACATAATATGAAAATCAAACAAACATAGACACAAAGTTAATAAAATAAAAACATAATTATACTAAAAGACTTATGCTATTTTACATTATAATAAACTCCCCCACACTTAGATCTTGCTTGCCCTCAAGCAAGAAATGTAAGATCTAAATAGAAAATAATAAAATTTTTATCTTCTCCAAAATAGATGTAATTATCTCCATAAGTCATCCCAACTAAGACAGAAATTTTTAAGCAAAAGGTAGTTGGTAACTAAATTCTCAATGCTCAACAATGATAGAGAAACCAAGTCGCATAGCATAACCAATAAGTTTAACAATTTATCTCAATTTATTAAAAACAAAATCAAAGAATCTAAAGTCAAGATGCAAACCAAGCTACCTAGCCTCAATGTTCATTCCTAAAACTTAGGATTTCCAAGAACAAAAACAAATATGGGACAAGAATTAAGCACACGCACTAACTCATAATTCTCATGGAATTTTTAGATACATAAAATATTAGATGCATTCTTTCCGAATGAATGTAATTAAGGAGCATACTCAAATACATACAACTTACTCAAATGCATCAATATTTAACTTGTAATGTTATACATTCTTTCCGAATGAATGTAATTAAGGAGTATACTTAATTACACACAACTTACTCAAATGCATCACGTTAACAAGCATCAAAAATATTATTTTTTTACTATTATTATTATTTTTTTCTTTTATTTATTATTATTTTTTTTATTTTTTTATGTATCCTCATCCATTATTGAAATGCAAGTTATACGTTTTATGCCTATAGTTTTCCTAAGTTACTTTAATTCTTTTAAACCCTAAACTTCATTCATTCACATCTTAGCATATAAGCATAATTAGAAATTTGACTAAAGATTCCTTTAAACTTTGAAAATAATAAAAAGAGATAAAAAGAAAAACTTAAAACTTATGCTAAATGAAACTTTTAAAATTCTACCAATTGACCATAAAAAGATTAATTAGTAACATAGCATCAAAATGAAATCTCAATCTTAGACAAGGTAGACTTAAAAGAGAAACTACTTATGAATATGGAGAAGATAAAATAAAAGTATGCAAAATAAAACATAAACACACAAACGTAATTTGTGTTAACTGAATTAACCGAACTAACCGAACTTTTTTTTTTTTATATTTCCAAATATTTTTTAAAAAATATATACTAATTTAATATAAAAAAAAAATTATATTTTTAAAATTTTCGGTTTGGTTCGGCCGGTTCGGTTTTCTGTATATAATTTTCAATTTTTTATAACCGACCGAACCAAACTTTGGTTCGGTTCGGTTCGATTTTGAATTATTTCGATTCGGTTAGTTCGGTTCGACTAAAAAAATTGGCCGAGCCGACCGAATGCTCACCCCTAGGCATGGCCTTCTTGGAAAGGGTTGTGTCTTTTGCATATGAGAAAGTGATGTCTTGAAAATAGTTGTAGGAAAAAGACAAATGGAAAGGTAATGTAGATATTAGAAAAAGAAATAATATTATAAAACATATGAAGTAATTATACAAATAAATAAATAAATAAACAAATGGAAAAGAAAACATAAAATAAGAAAAAGTAAAGAAGGTACAATTACGCATATATGTGCTTAATGTATGTAAATATATATAAATTGATTATTAAATGATGAATTAATTTATAAATTTTTTTTTTTGTGTGTGTGTGCAAGTCGGCAAGGGTGTACCGACTTGGCACTACTAATTTCTGGTACGAGTCGGCAAAGATGTTCCGACTCGGCACCTTTTGGTACAGGTACGAGTCGGCAAGGATGTAATGGGTCGGCATCACTTCTCTCAGGCACGACTCGGCACCAACATGCCGAGTCGTGCACCAACACTCGACTATCTCCTTAAGCCTTGCCGAGTCGTGCAACCTTTGGTAAGTCGGCAAGAGCAGTTTCAGGTACGACTCGGCACCACCTTGCCGAGTCGTGCAGCCTCTGTCCTTCATCTTCAATATTTTGATAGCAAAACATTTTTCCATACATGCATTAATCCTAAAAATACCTACATAACACAAAACTAAGACAAAGTTAACAAGTTAACAAAGATAAACAAAATAATATGAAAATCAAACAAACATAGACAAAAAGTTAATAAAATAAAAACATAATTATACTAAAAGACTTATGCTATTTTGCATTATAACAAACTTAAAATTTGGTGTGGGTCAAATATAATACCCTAGTCTCTAAAACTAAGTATAAAGCAAGTAGGGTGTCGAATACTCGGGAATTTAGAACAATTTTGTATTAACCAGATAGATACTTAGATGGATAGGCAATTGATATATAAAAAAAAATATTGAATTATTCTAACTAAATATAAGTTACTAAATAATTATAAACTATACTAACTAATCTAAATATACTGACAACAAATTCAAGTAGTGTTTATTAGAACCACAATACATATTAACAATTAAAGAACAATAAGGAAGAATTTGTAACATCAAATAAATACATATCAAAATAAGAGGAAAAGATTGAATGAATAAACCCCTCACTACTTCTTCTAGAATTCACTTGATGTCAAATGTGCCTTCCTTGAATTCTTGGCTAAATCTTTTCTTCAGTCTTCAGTTTGTTCTTGATAAATAAAACTAGAGTTTTGTAATAATATCTATATATAAACTAAGTGATTTTTCATGCCTAAAAATAGAGGCAAACTCTTGTATTTATAGGTTTCTTGACATCCCATTTCATGCCTCTTCAATTAAGTGAATAAGTGAAAAGGTGTGCTGAAAAGGTGCATAAGCGAGTCGGCATCATTGTGCTGAGTCTGGCTTGGCTCGGCACCATCAATTTTAGGCACGACTCGGTAAGGCCTTACCGAGTCGGCACCAAGCATTTGTTATCCCTCTTTCCTTTAACGAGTCGGTAAGGATTTAATGGGTCAGCATCACTTCTCTCAGGCACGACTCGGCACCAACACTCGACTGTCTTCTTAAGCCTTGTCGAGTCATGCAACCTTTGGTGAGTCAACAAGAGCAGTTTCAGGTATGACACGACACCACCTTGCTGAGTCATACAACCTCTGTCCTTCATCTTCAATATTTTGATAGCAAAACATATATCCATGCATGCATTAATCCTAAAAACACCTACACAACACAAAACTAATACAAAGTCAACAAGTTAACAAAGATAAACAAAATAATATGAAAATCAAACAAACATAGACACAAAGTTAATAAAATAAAAACATAATTATACTAAAAGACTTATGCTAATTTACATTATAACAAACTACCCAACACTTAGATCTTGCTTGCCCTCAAGAAAGAAATGTAGGATCTATATAGAAAATAACAAAATTTTTATCTTCTCAAAAATAGATGTAATTATCTCCATAAGTCATCCCAACTAAGACATAAATTTTTAAGCAAAAGGTAGTTAGTAACTAAACTCTCAATGGTCAACAATGATAGAGAAACCAAGTCATATAGCATAACCAATAAGTTTTAACAATTTATCTCAATTTATTATAAACAAAATGAAAGAATCTAAAGTCAAGATGCTAACCAAGCTACCTAGCCTCAATGTTCATTCTTAAAAATTAGGATTTCCAAGAACTTAGACAAATATGGGACAAGAATTAAGCACATGCACTAACTCACAATTCTCATGGAATTTTTAGATACATAAAATATTAGATGCATTCTTTCCGAATGAATGTAATTAAGGAGTATACTCAAATACACACAACTTACTCAAATGCATCAATATTTAACTTGTAACGTTATACATTCTTTCCGAATGAATGTAATTAAGGAGCATACTTAAATACACACAACTTACTCAAATGCGTCACGTTAACAAGCATAAAAAATATTGTTTTTTTACTAATATTATTATTATTTTCTTTTATTTATTATTTTTTTTATGTATCCTCATCTATTATTGAAATGCAAGTTATACGTATTATGGCTATAGTAATACTTTAATTCTTTTAAACCCTAAACTTCATTTATTCACATCTTAGCATATAAGCATAATTAAAAAATTGACTAAAGATTCCTTTAAACTTTGAAAATAATAAAAAGAGAAAAAAAGAAAAACTTAAAACTTATGCTAAATGAAACTTTTAAAATTCTACCAATTGAGCATAAAAAGATTAATTAGTAACATAGCATCAAAATAAAATCTCAATCTTAGACAAGGTAGACTTAAAAGAGAAACTACTTATGAATATGGAGAAAATAAAATAAAAGTATAAAAAATAAAACATAAACACACAAACGTAATTAAAAAAAACATATGAAGAATGACATAAAACCTAATCACACATAATCACACATACTTGACATAAACATATATTTTCTATTCCCTCCCCCACACTTAAAAAGACACATTGTCCGCAATGTAAGGCTAAGCAAATAAAAAGGAAATGTAGGGTAAAAGAAAACTCCCTCAGTCCTCCAAAGGAGATGGTGGAGGAGAATTAATGGTGTAGCCAGAATGGGCATAGAATTAGTTCATCTTATATTCCATTATCCTTTGGCGGCGATCCAATTGCCGATTCGAAGCATCCAAGCTACTCAGTTGACGTTGCATTGTTCGTTGATTCTCCAAAATTTGCTCCCAGATATGAGGATCACAACAAGAAGAACCACTAGCACCAGCCTGCGCAACATTAATATGAGCATGGGGCTCCCGGTCTTGTGGCTCTGCGACATCCGCAGATGCGTCCGCTTATTGAGCAACGTGTACGCGAGGTGGATGTGCCACACCTCGCCAACAGGATCGAGACTAGGCTGGAATCAACTGAAAATCTGCATCTACTACTTCACCTCTCATAAAAGCTTGATTAGTGAAATAAGAGCATTGAACAACATTGGTAAAATCATCAAGTTCCACGTTAAAGGCTTTAGCAATAATGGTAATAACATGACCATGGGTAATTGGGGCATATTGATGTAGAGCGCAAGCCAATAATTGGTTAAAAATCTAATAGGTCCAACAAACTTGTTTCTTAGTATGAATGCACCACATTAAAAATAATTCTTGTATAGATACTCGATTAAATTTAGATTTATGGAAAACAACATATGCAAGGACTTTGTACAACAACCAATAATTTAAGTCTTTAATAAACATGGATTTACCTTTTCTGGAGCCAAAAGGAGTTTTCACATCAGTTAAAATGTCGAGACTTAGCTAAGTCTATACACAAAGACTTAGCCAAAATACATATTAATAATTAAAGAACAATAAGGAAGAATTTGTAACATCAAATAAATACATATCAAAATAGGTGGAAAAGATTGAATGAATAAACCCCTCACTACTTCTTCTAGAATTCACTTGATGTCAAATGTTCCTTCCTTGAATTATTGGCTAAATCTTTTCTTCAGTCTTTGGTTTGTTCTTGATAAATAAAATTAGAGTTTTGTAATAATATCTATATATAAACTAAGTGATTTTTCATGCCTAAAAACAGAGGCAAACTCATATATTTATAGGTTTCTTGACATCCCATTTCGTGCCTCTTCAATTAAGTGAATAAGCGAAAAGGTGTGCTGAAAAGGTGCATAGGCGAGTCGACATCATTGTGCCAAGTTAGGCTTGACTCGGCACCATCAATTTTAGGCACGACTCCGTAAGGCTTTGACGAGTCGGCACCAAGCATTTGTTGTCCTTTTTTCCTTTGACAAGTCGGTAAGGATTTAATGGGTCGGCATCACTTCTCTCAGGCACGACTCGACACCAACTTACCGAGTCGTGCACCAACACTCGACTTTTTCCTTAAGCCTTGCCGAGTCATGCAACCTTTGGTGAGTCGGTAAGAGCAGTTTCAAGTACGACTCGGCACCACCTTGCCGAGTTGTGTAGCCTCTGTCCTTCATCTTTAATATTTTGATAGCAAAACATATTTCCATGCATGCATTAATCCTAAAAACACCTACACAATACAAAACTAATGCAAAGTCAACAAGTTAACAAAGATAAATAAAATAATATGAAAATCAAACAAACATAGACAAAAAGTTAATAAAATAAAAACATAATTATACTAAAAGACTTATGCTAATTTGCATTATAACAAACTCCCCCATACTTAGATCTTACTTGCCCTCAAGCAAGAAATGTAAGATCTATATGGAAAATAACAAAATTTTTATCTTCTCCAAAATAGATGTAATTATCTCCATAAGTCATCCCACTAAGACATAAATTTTTAAGCAAAAGGTAGTTGATAACTAAAATATCAATGCTCAATAATGATAGAGAAACCAAGTCGCATTGCATAACCAATAAGTTTAACAATTTATCTCAATTTATTACGAACAAAATCAAAGCATCTAAAGTCAAGATGCTAACCAAGCTACCTAGCCTCAATGTTCATTCCTAAAACTTAGGATTTTTAAGAACTAAAACAAATATAGGACAAGAATTAAGCACACGCACTAACTCACAATTTTCATGGAAATTTGAGATCCATAAAATATTAGATGCATTCTTTCCGAATGAATGTAATTAAGGAGCATACTCAAATACACACAACTTACTTAAATGCATCAATATTTAACTTGTAAAGTTATACATTCTTTCCGAATGAATGTAATTAAGGAGCATACTTAAATACACATAACTAAAGTCATTAAATTACTAAATATCTAATTAAATTATTTATATTAACAAAAACTAAAGCAATGTATGTAAGAACTACAAATCAGAATTCATTAAGAACTTTTAAAAGTAAATAATCATATAAATAATATGTATTGATTGGAGAAATTAATCAATGATCCTTAAAAGAAATTCTCATTGTGAATCAAGGGTATTTTTACTTAGAGTCCACAATCATTCACATGAAATTACAGAGATAAATAAAGACCAACAAGTTCTATACTAATTCTTTATTCCCTTATAGTGAATTTATTGTCTCCAAGTTTTATTCTAACCTTTAAGTAATTTCAATTATAAATCCACCAAATTATCCCAATTCTCATTGTAAATAATTGATTAACGAGTTATATATAGTGATCAAATATATATAACATAATGCAAAACATAATTGAAATTAAATCAACCAAAATTAATAAATGATAAAGATGTAGTTCTTAAATTAATTCATCATTGTAATTCTATACACAAAGACTTAGCCAAAATACATATTAATAATTAAAGAACAATAAGAAAGAATTCATAACATCAAATAAATACAAATCAAAATAAGAGGAAAAGATTGAATAAATAAACCCCTCACTACTTCTTCTAGAATTCACTTGATGTCAAATGTGCCTTCCTTTAATTATTGGCTAAATCTTTTCTTCAGTCTTCAGTTTGTTCTTGATAAATAAAACTAGAGTTTTGTAATAATATCTATATATAAACTAAGTGATTTTTCATGCCTAAAAAAAGAGGCAAACTCATGTATTTATAGGTTTATTGACATCCCATTTCGTGCCTCTTCAATTAAGTGAATAAGCGAAAAGGTGTGCTGAAAAGGTGCATAAGCGAGTCGGCATCATTGTGCTGAGTTAAGCTTGACTCAGCACCATCAATTTCAGGCACGACTCGGCAAGGCCTTGCCGAGTCAGCACCAAGCATTTGTTGTCCCTCTTTCCTTTGAGGAGTTGGCAAGGATTTAATGGGACGACATCACTTCTCTCAGGCACGACTCGACGCCAACTTACCGAGTCGTGCACCAACACTCGACTGTCTCCTTAAGCCTTACCGAGTCGTGCAACCTTTGGTGAGTTGCTAAGAGCAGTTTCAGGTATGACTCAGCACCACCTTGCCGAGTCGTGCAACCTCTGTCCTTCATCTTCAATATTTTGATGGCAAAACATATTTCCACGCATGCATTAATCCTAAAAACACCTACATAACATAAAACTAATACAAAGTCAACAAGTTAACAAAGATAAATAAAATAATATGAAAATCAAACCAACATAGACAAAAAGTTAATAAAATAAAAACATAACTATACTAAAAGACTTATGCTATTTTGCGTTTCAGTAAACTCCCCCACGCTTAGATCTTGCTTGCCCTCAAACAAGAAATGTAAGATCTAAATGAAAAAGAACAAAATTTTTATCTTCTCCAAAATAGATGTAATTATCTCCATAAGTCATCCCAACTAAGACAAAAAAATTTAAGCAAAAGGTAGTTAGTAACTAACTCTTAATGCTCAACAATGATAGAGAAACCATGTCGCATAGCATAACCAATAAGTTTAACAATTTATCTCAATTTATTACAAAAAAAATCAAAGAATCTAAAGTCAAGATGCTAACCAAGCTACCTAGCCTCAATGTTCATTCCTAAAACTTAGAACTAAAACAAATATGGGACAATAATTAAGCACACGCACTAACTCACAATTCTCATTGAATTTTTAGATATATAAAATATTAGATGCATTCTTTCTAAATGAATGTAATTAAGGAGCATACTCAAATACACACAACTTACTCAAATGCATCAATATTTAAATTGTAACATTATACATTCTTTCCGAATGAATGTAATTAAGGAGCATACTTAAATACACATAACTTACTCAAACACATCACATTAACAAGCATCAAAAATATTGTTTTTTTACTATTATTATTATTTTTTTCTTTTATTTATTATTTATTTGTGTATCCTCATCCATTATTGAAATGTAAGTTATATGTATTATGGCTATAGTTTCCCTAAGTTACTTTAATTCTTTTAAACCCTAAACTTCATTCATTCATATCTTAGCATATAAGCATAATTAGAAAATTGACTAAAGATTCCTTTAGACTTTGAAAATAATAAAAATAGATAAAAAGAAAAATTTAATACTTATACTAAATGAAACTTTTAAAATTCTACCAATTGAGCATAAAAAGATTAATTAGTAACATAACATCAAAATAAAATCTCAATCTTAGACAAAGTAGACTTAAAAGAGAAACTACTTATGAATATGGAGAAGATAAAATAAAAGTATAAAAAATAAAACTTAAACACACAAACGTAATTAAAAAAAATATGAAGAATGACATAAAACCTAAGCACACACAATCATACATACTTGACATAAACATATATTTTCTATTCTCTCCCCCACACTTAAAAAGACACATTGTCCGTAATGTAAGGCTAAGCAAATAGAAAGGAAATGTAAAAGAAAACTCCCTCAGTCCTCCGAAGGAGATAGTAGAGGAGAATTAATGGTGTAGCCAGAATGGGCATAGAATTGGTTCATCTTATATTCCATTCTCCTTTGGCGGTGATCCAATTGCCGATTCAAAGCATCCAAACCACTCAGTTGACGTTGCATTGTTCATTGATTCTCTAAAATTTGCTCCCTAATGTGAGGATCACAACTAGAAGAACCACTAGCACCAGCCTACATAGCATCAATATGAGCATGGGGCTCCCGGTCTTGTGGCTCCATGATAATTACAGATGTGCCCGCTTGTTGAGCAATGTGTACGCGAGGTGGACGTGCCACACCTCGCCAACAGGATCAAGACTGGGTTGGAATCAACTAAAAATCTGCATCTACTACTTCACCACTTGCAAAAGCATGATTAGTGAAATAAGAGCATTCAACAACATTGGTAAAATCATCAAGTTCCACGTTAAGGGCTTTCGCAATAATGGTAATAATATAACCATGGGTAATTGGGGCATATTGACGTGGAGTGCAAGCCAATAATTGGTTAAAAATCCAATAGGTCCAAAAAACTTATTTCCTAGTATGAATGCACTACATTAAAAACAATTCTTATATAGATACTCGATTAAATTCAGATTAATGGAAAACAACACATGCAAGGACTTTGTGCAACAACTAATAATTTAAGTCTTTAATAAACATGGATTTACCTTTTCTAGAGTCAAAAGGAGTTTGCACATCAGTTAAAAATGTCCAAAAGGCATTCACATTAAAAGACTTAGGGATATCACACATACCATCTTTTTTGAAACCAAAAACCCTTTGCATGAAAGAATATTTGAGTTGGTAATTTTGGCCTAGCAATCGAAATTCAAGGATGTGGGAATCATCCAAATTGACATCTAAAGAAGTGTAAAACTCAATAATCAAGTCAACATAGGCATGTTCTTGCATGGAAGCTAATTTCTTTAGCCCACTAGTAGTCAATAATTGCTGAAAAGAGTTATGCATGTTAATATCTTCAAGCAAATTAGAAGGGATATACTTATAACCAACAACATCTCTATTTTTGAGAGTGATGAAATGAGCACCTTCATCAAAAGATAAGAGGGGAAACGGAGCACCATAGGTTTTTACTATATTCTCTTCCTCATGCTCCTCTTCATGTGCTTGTGTAGATGTAGATGCCTGAGATGCTGAAGCTTTGGTTCGACCCATAGAGAATTAAAGGAGATGAAAAGAAAATTGGGTAGTCGAATATTGAAGATGGGTAGAGAAGAAATTTCGATGGTAGTGAAGAAAAAGATAAAAGAAAAGAAAAATAGGATGATAAGAGTAGGTTCGATGTAGAGAATAAAAGAAAATAAAATAAAGAAGAAGGGTGGAGGCGGTGTGCTTGAATCAGGTATGAGATGAAGAAAACAAGAGAAGAAAAGTATAGGAAGGATATGCTAAAAGAAAAGAAATAGAAGTAGAGTCATGCAGAGAATAGGAAACGTGAAGAGTTATACTGGTATATGGAAAAAGGAGGAGAATAAATAAATAATTAAAAGTAAAGTAACAATTGATTGATATATGTAAGTGTTAGAATAAGGTGTAGGAGATAGGTAATATGTGTAAGTTAAACGAAAAGAAAGATAGAAAATATGTGTTAAAATATTGAAAAGGTGTCAAAAGAAATTAAAAAGGCATGGCCTTTCATGGAAAGGGTTATGTCTTTTGCATTTGAGAAAGTGATGTCTTAGAAATAGTTGTAGGAAAAAGACAAATGGAAAGGTAATGTAGAGATTAGAAAAAGAAATAATATTATAAAATATATTAAGTAATTATACAAATAAATAAATAAATGGAAAAGAAAACATAAAATAAGAAAATGTTAAGAAGGTGAAATTATGCATATATGTGTTTAATGTATGTAAATATATATAAATTGATTATTAAATGGTGAATTAATTTATTATTTTTTTTTTCTCAGGTGCCGAGTCAACACATCCTTGCCGACTCGTACCTGAGACCAAAGTGTTAGAATAGATGTGCCCTACGGCCATTTTGTATGTAAACATTGTATATTAATCCTTTTGGCAATATAATATTCTTTTAGATAAAGTGTTTATTTATTTGAATATTTACCTTTGGTATTATGTTAAATGAGTTTATTATCAAGAGTTGATAATATGAGTGACAAACTCATTTAGTACATATACTATAAGTGTTCACAGTTGGTGGATTGATATATAGGTAGTATTAATCCTTAGACTATCACCTCTGTCTATTTTCCTTGATCGGTATGTGATACTGATAGTAGGAGGTAATGAGTCTCATACTACGTCATATGAGATATCAGAATAGACATGTGGATACTCATGTGATGAGTGGATCG
>CATIWO010208960.1:0-17193 GCA_949673435.1 Macaranga tanarius
AAAATATTGAGAGAGAAAAGAAAAACCCTAAATTCATTTTTGAGAAAATGAATCTGAACTAGCATTCAACAAGATCGTTCGTTTTGTTTGTTCGTGTGTGGATACTTGTAGAGGGTGGTCGTTTTTCAGAAAGACAGCACCTTTGTAGATCCGAATAAATCAAGACGTGACGTAATACTTGAAGGCTTGACGAATCGATCTACAAGAGGTAAGTTTCGTTTACCCTTCCTTTGATTTTTATGATACGCATGTGATCCTTGGTGGGTTAAGGGTTATAAAATTTTAATTTCCGCTGCGTTCATGTTCCAATCTGATTGGTATGTTCTGCTCGTAACCCAACATAATGGTTTATCCTTATCCCACCTCTTAAGTTGTGAATTTTAAGGCTTCTAGGGTTTTATTTTTGGGTTTTTAGACTATTTTAGTATATAAAGTTTGGAACTTTACTAGTCTTAAGAGGTCAGTATGGTTTGTTTCAGAGTATCAAGTGGTCAAAGCATGCTTTTGAGGCTGTAACCATGGTTTCAACCTTTTAAGGATGGCCATTGAATTTTGGGTATCAATAGTTTCCCTTACTTCATGTGTTTTGATCAAGCGTGCCCAAGGAAACTCAACTTATGTTAATGCACATAAAGCACATGAAGTAAAGTGGATGGGGTTTAAAAACTTACATGCAGTTGCCTGTCTTTGTGTTGAATAGCTTAAGGAAATGCCATGTGCTTTAGATATGGAACAATATTAAATTATTAGTGGAATGATATTATAGTCATTTTAGGCACCAGGCGGGTGTCATTATAGCCACTTCAGATATCAGGTGAATACCATTATAGTCGCTTTGGACATCATATGGGTGCTTTTATAGCCGCTTGGTCATCAGGCGGGTGTTATTATAGTCATATTGGACATCAAGCGCGTTTCACTATAGTTGCTTTAGATAATAGGCAGGTGCTGTTATAGCCACTTTGGACATCAAGCAGGTGCCATTATAGCCACTTTGGGCATTGGATGGGTGCCATTATAGCTGCAGTGGGCATCAAGTGGGTGCCATTATAGCCGCTATAGGTAACAGGCAGGTGTTGTTATAGTCGTTGTGGCATCAGATGAAAAAGATATTATAGAGGATGCCTTTATAGCCAATATGGATATCAGGCAGGTGCCATTATGGCCATGGTGAGTATTAGGTAGGTGTCATTATAGTTGCTTTGGACATTAAGCAGGTGTCATTATAGCCACTTAAAAAAATATCAAATGGGTGCTATTATAGCTATGGTAGGCATCGGGCAGGT
This sequence comes from Macaranga tanarius, assembly GCA_949673435.1. Lineage (NCBI taxonomy): Eukaryota > Viridiplantae > Streptophyta > Magnoliopsida > Malpighiales > Euphorbiaceae > Macaranga > Macaranga tanarius. The sequence continues at coordinate 1,287 of CATIWO010208960.1, forward strand.
ATTGTTATAGCCACTTTGAGCATAAGATAGGTGCTATTATAGCTGCCATGGGCATCAAGCAAAGGAGTACTATATAACCCTCAGCATTACACGTGATGTGGTATAGCCTTTATGTAAAGCATTGGTCGTATATTATAATGTGAGTTGAGTTTATAATACTTACCTTGGCTTTGGTAGTGTTCTTTGTACTTTTGTCACTTATGTTGATCATTTTATTTGCTTTTATGGCTCTGTTCCTTATGTTTTTCAATCTTTGTTTGCTGTAATACATTTTTTCATCTTTAGGTGTAGGGTCCTTATAGATATATGAGCACAAGTGAGTATTATGCATACATAATTATGCTAAGTTGATAGAGATGTGCATATAAATAAATGTCATGTAATCACACGTCTTTGTATCTAAATTATTGGAAATTCATCAATTTATTATGAGCGACATTTATTTAGGTAAGTTTAAGCTACCTCAACTATCATGATCATGATACTCTTACTTATTTTGAGCATTGGAGTAAGTAGAGCACATTTCAATTTGCTCTTATTATTTTTAATATTCCCCTCTTTTAGTATTTCCCACCTTTCTCATATTACTCAATGGGGATACCAATAGAAGGTCCTCATGGATACTTATACTTATTTTAAGCATTATAGTAGACAAGGTATGGTTAAGATGTCACGTTCTTTATTTAAAAGTTGTCTTGATAGTTAAAATTTATTATATTCATCGTTATCTCTCACAAATTTCATTTTGTAGGTTCTTCTGATTATTTAAATTATAAATGAGCATTAGGTTTATTAAGTTTTAAAATTCTTAATCCGAAACTATCAATCATGCTCAAGAAATCCTAAAATAAGCATTAGGAAGTATCATAGGAATTGAGACCAACAAAACTTATCTGAATACAAAAGACTTATGTCATTGATAAATTTTCATGAATTTAGAAGTAAGAGCATCTAGTGCATGAACCTGATAATATGATGCAGTTTTGTTTTATTTAGAGTGCTAAATGAAATTATATAAGAAAAGGAATTAGTACTTACCTTAGTGTAGAGGTGAGCTAGGTCGTGATGGAGATAGCGCATGCAATCTTACAACACCTTTGAACTTCTGTTTAGAATTTTTTCACTATTTTAAGGTTCATGTACATTATTTTCTATGCAAAACAAGGCTCAAGTTTTGAAGTTTGGTGAGTTAGGCATGTATAAGAATCAAGTGGATAACTAGATTATGCCATATTGTTTCTGAGACTTCAAGCAATAAATAAGGTAATGCCATATAGTCTCTAGGACTTCAAGTAAATATTGTATAGTCTCTGGGACTTCAAAAAAGAAATGAAATAGTGTTGTATAGTCTCCAGAACTTTCGGCGGATACTTTGAATGTGATACATGGTGCAATTTCGGGTAGCATGCAATATGAATTTGAATTCAGGATTCATGCAAGAATGATAATGATGCATGTCATAGTTCACATAAGGATCTTCTTGAGATTACTAAAGGATGAAGTAGGCACATAGTGGTGAGATGAAATAAAGCATGTGATATATAGTTAAGCACATGACAATGCAAGTGGGAGATGTAATAATGTAAGAATCATCATTAAATACAAATAAGAATTATAGTTTTATATGCATGTTAGAGACACGTGTAGTGTATGAACTGTGCAAGCCTTTTGAACATTTATATCTTAGAGCTTCTTGTATTTGTCTCATCTTTGTTGATGTGGCTACTTTATGCTAGTTTTGCTTATCTAGATTATTCTGTTGTTTGATTCCTCTTTTAATATTCAATAGCCTATCTTTGCATGTTGTTGTGTCTGCTGTAAGGTATAGAGTCCATGCCTTATGTTGGATGAGTGAGTAGTGGCTTGAATACACGGGGTGGAAAGTTTCATCTTTTTAAGACATTTAAAGGAGTGTGCCTTTAAGCAAGGGCGCACACTCTTGGATTTGAAAAGGCATGACTAGGGGTGAGAAGATCTCACTTTCTGCTAACCCCATGGAGCATCGATGGACTTATTACTACAGACTAGTACAATTAAATTGACTATAAACTTTGGATCTTTGAATTTCGAAGCACTTTGTAGTAGGTATGCGTTGCTATATTTTACTTGTTTCTACAATGTAAGATAGTGGATAAATGAGTCAAACAAGTCATTAGTATTTATTCTTAAGCAATTTTAAATAAAACTTGCTAATTGGATTGCTTGATCTGTTATGTCTTGTTGAATATGTAGGACTTTATCTTATGATTCTCTATTCTTTATTTTCACCATAAGTAATTTCCCATAAAATGTAATGTACATATAATTAGTACTAATGCTAAGATATTTAGGAATTGAAAACTACATTGTTTGATGCATTATTATATTATTATTATTTTATTTTGTAGCCTATGCTGAATTTGCATTCTTCTGGCAGTCTTTCTATTGTGGTGACCCTGCATGAGAAGCTTCCTTTTATTGTGAAGGCATGCATTTTAAACTTTGTTTTTGTAGTTTCTTAATAAGTTTCGTACAACATCATGGGATGATTAAGAGTAGTCGTGTGACCTTCATAGTGTTAGTAAAGAGGTGGTCTGATTGAACCTACACCTTCTGCTTTTCTTTTAATGAGATGATGATCATGCCCTTCAATTTTTGCAGCCATCACAAGGCTTTCCTTTTATGGAATTTGAGTCCTCTTTGCGGCTCCCACAAATCCTCATGCCTTGGCTCATGAGTTGTTTAGTATAAACATAGCCTTTAAGTGCAATAGTCATAGTTGCATCTCCTATTCTTCTCTCTTATTAGGGACTGTATCATGATGATAGATATTGAGCTGATTAGAGGAGAGCAACTTGCCTGATGCTTCTTCTTCATTTTTCTTGGTGCTCCCATCCTCCCCAATGTGACTAATACTACTAAGGGATTCTATCTTTACTGAGGGATTTGGATGCTTTACCATAGTATGAATGGGGTTCAATAACTCTCAAGTATTTTTACTATGGGCTAAATGATGCTTCCTGTGGAGGTTCTAAAGTGTATGGGCTTCTGATGATTGTTGATATGATTATTGACACTTATTTCCCACTTATTTTATTGGCTAAAAACTTATCTATTATGATTTTAGTTTTTGTAGACATAGGCTTACAAGTTCAACCTCTTATTCAAGCCTTCTCTTACTGGTTAGGCACTAGAAGGGTACTTTGATTCCCTATCTAGGTTTAGGCTATTTGGATGGGGCAATAGTCTCACCTTATAGTTATCATAGAGCTTTTTTGCCTCCTTTCATTTGATGAGGTATGTCATGTGCTTATTAAAGACTTCTTTGATCATTCAACGAGTCTAGATTTATTCTATGTCTTCTTGTAGGATGATCAACATTGATGGAATATCTCCCCTGACTTATTTTTAGATGCTATAAAGAGTACTTTTTTTAGGAGTATTAGTAGGGTGCTTTTAGAGGCTCATATGGATAAACAAAAGTTTGCTAAAGGAAATGAAAACTAGATAAACATTGTATGATAATTGACTGTGTATTGGTTTGGTTAATTGGTTGTAGTTGGATGTTTGGATGATTGTCTGTCTCTTTATTACTTCCTTGCTTTTAGAGTAGTGCACCATTAATTACTCATTGCTCGAGAGCTTTCAGTTTTGTAATAAATTCCTATTTAATTATATAACTTGTGCCTATTAAGTTTCTTTCCACCAAACTTCAACTCATTACCCCAAGCTTCCTTTGAATTTTCTAGAGCCTTAATTTATTTTCCTTTACCTTAGCACTTAATTCCTCAACTCAAATCTTCTTTCCTCAGCTTTATAACGTCAATTCTAGAAGTTTTACTAATCTTCTCTCTTAAGACTTCTAAAAATTCTAGAATATTTTGGTGCTCTTTCCCCAAACATCTTTATTCCCCAAGCTTCCCTCAAAATTCTAGAGTCTTCATGTATTTTCCTTCAACAACTTACTCTTTAATTCTTAGCCTGTAACATTAATTTCCATAAGCTTCAAAAGTCTTCTTTCCTAAGTTTCCTCAATACTTCCCTCAAGTAACCTTTAACATGAAGAAAAATATAAGCAAAATTCTAGAAATTTTCCTTCCATGGTTTAGGCTTTTAATAATTATGAGTTAGACCAAACATTTAATTTTGGGCATAAATAGTGCTCCCTGTATATAATTAGTTTGAGTCAAGCTCATAACTAATTATATGGACATACATGACCTTCTCTTACTTTACTTTTTCTCCATCAATATTTTTAATTTGAAAACACTGAAATTCTCACTTCAATTGGCCACATTGTTCTCTCTCAAATTTTAATTCCTATAAAAAAGCACTTACCCACCACTTAATAATACAAAATTCATATTTATTTTTTCACTTTTTCCAATATATGAAAATATCCAGTCTAAGAACATTCAAATTTCAAACTCATTAAAACACAACACTTCATTCTTCTTTTTCTCCATTACCCATCCTCATTACTATTACCTTCAAATTCACTTTAGCCAAAGGTTCTTTCAATCAAAAATCACAAGACCCATGGTAATTTCTTCAAATATATATATATAATCACCAAAACTTAATTTAAAAAAAAAAACATTAAGAATCCATGGCAAGTAAAAATCTAAACTTTTTACTCACTTCATTTACTTCTTTTTCTCTGTTTCCCACTCTCACCACCTTATCAATATCAGCACCGATCAGCATCGTTAACTCTACCAATTTCTTTCCACTGGTCATAGCCTTGCCTTCGTCAACAGCACTGCCACCATTGGACCTAGCCACACTTCAACAGCCGCTGCATCTACTCGAGCTAGCATCGAGAATTAAGTTGAGTCCACTCCGCTTACCTCAACTGATGCTGAACCATCAGAAGCTCAAATCGCATCGCAAGTATTGCCTCATCTTAATCCGGAGCTGTCATCCTCATATGTAGAGCCACTGCTGCCGCTATTGCCTCTTTCCATCACCGGCGTCATCATATCAACAAAGACTGAAGTTGTTGCCCTTGGTTCCTACTTCAATCTTGATGGGTTCGCATTGAAGACAAATTCACAAATCCACAAGCTAAATTTCTATCAATCAAGAAATGTAAAGGTAAACCTTACTCATTCTTTTATGTGAATATTGAATTGATTGAGCTAAAATTGTGAATTTCATTTGAAGCTTGTGTTGACTTTAATACTCAAAACATCAAATTTTTATGTTCTTCAGATAATTTTGAGCTAATGATAGGGACATTTTGCAAATTTTACAATTTATTGTATTGTGCTCATTATGCTTTATGAACCTTTGATAATGACGGTGTCTTGCAAAATCAGCTTTTGTTGTTGCCTCTTTGATGTTTTAGACAAATATTGACTCATTGTTCTTGTGAAAGAAACTTACTGATAATATAGTTGTGAAATGGCAATTGTTATTGCCATTTGCCTGAGGGAATCATTAAAATTGCTGGGGAATTTGGCAAAAATTTGTTTGAGGAATTTTAGATTTTTGCTGAAATTATTTGATAAATTATATGCTAGCCAAATTTTATAAATGTTTTAATGACAATTTGGTGTAGATTTGGCTAAAAATGTTTATTTCTCCGAAGGCAATTTATATTCCTCAAGAGTTTAAGCCTCTTTTCTAGACTCCATTTCCATTTATTTTAACCAAAGTTATTATTTCAATGCTTTCAAGGTTCTTTTATATTTTGTGAATTAATATTTTCAAGCACAATATAAACTTCAAATTTATTTTTGCAATAAATTGCCAAAATAATTAGTTTATTCTACTATTAAAAGTATTTTAATTTGCAAAAATTATTGTGCATTTTTTAGATTTTTGGCTTAATAGTTAAGCTAGAATAATCTTTGATAAAAAAAAAATTCAATTAATGGCCAAAATTATTTCATTTTTAGTTTAAAGTAAGCATTTATTTGCAACCGATTATTCTTAAATTTTGAAGCTTTTTAAAGCTAAAATTTAATCGGCCAGTGCCTAAGAAATGCACTTCCGCAAGCAAAAATGCTAATTTCTTGGCATGAATTCGGCTTTATTCTTACATTCCTCTTTAATCAAGTCTATGATATTCACCATGCCATTACCAAAATCAATTTACAGATTTTTGCACTTTTGGAAGGTTCTGATAACTTAAACCTTTGATTTTACTACCTTCCGTCAATAATTTTCTTAGGGGAATTTAGCTATTTTGCCTTAATTTTACTACAAAAATAATGAAAACCATATATTACAAAGCTTATAGGCAACATTTTTATGTTTCACAAATTATTTGGCATAAATGCCAAGATTAACTACTTGTATACATAATAGCTTTATAAAATCTTTGAGGGAATTAGTAGCATAAAACCATATTAAGTGCTTGAATATGCCTCTCTTGCTTATTGTCTCTCTATGTCCTTTAGCAAATTTTGTAATTTTCACTATTTCCTCTAACATATTTTCCTTGGGGAAGCCTTATGTCACCTTAGAGAAATCATTATTTTACACTTATTTTCACCATTTCAAACACTTGTGATTTGATTTCACTAAGGTTTAGAGCCAAATATGATGGACCATAAGGATTAAATGTGATGGATAAGATTTGGACTTTATTTAAGAGTTAAATAAGTCCATTAGATGTTTTAATTAGTTTGGTATATATATATGGGCCTTGCTTAAGAGTTAAACAAGCGCAAAACCTTAGCCTAACTCATTAAGAGTTAATGAAGTCAAAGGCTAAGGTTATACTTGTAACCAAACTAATCTCACTTATTTAAAAAACCAAGGTCACCTAAACAAAAAGCATGCATGCATATAGTTAGAGTGTGAGACACTTAAAGGCACACATGTATATAGTTTGAGTGTGAGACACTCAAGCTCACACATGCATGCAGCTTGAGTATAAGACACTCAAGCTATTGTCATATGCATGTCTTTAAGTAGTGGGTTTTGTAGAGATAAAAACTAATGTACATTAGAGAGCTTTTTTTATTATTCTTATAATAGAAAAAAATGGAGATAATTCTCAAGAGTTGAGATATCATCTTCTTCTTTTTTCTGCATCTAAGTGTAGAGAATGATAACATCACAAGTGTTGTGAGCTCTAAAGCTAAAGGCTATTATTGTACAAAAGCTGTACAAACATGTATCTATCATTGACATCCATTGGAGGTTGCGACAAAGTCCTACACATTTAAGTTTAGAGGAATTATAGCAAGTGTCTTGGGTCATCTTCAAGAAGAGAGGCTTGTGGGTAGTTCTCCACTATCCTTGATATCTCATTGGAGCAACTTGTGTGTTTTAAGCTAGAAGCTTCATATTTAGGGAACTTAGAGCTTATAGATCACAACAACCTAAAGCTTGTCAAGCGTACTACACACTTTAGGAGTTTGTAAGTGTTACTAAACTCTTAGATTATAGGACTTTTGGCTTATAATTCTTTATGTTATTTTTTGTTTTTAAAATGTTATCTATAATGCATTTTTTTAGTCATGCAAATGTTCTTGTGATATTATCTTGGGCTAGATGAGATTCTAGTATTCATGCAAGAGTTGTACATGATTAAAATTTAAAAATTCCACAAAATCCTTTTGGTTGCTATGAATCTCCTTTAAGTGGTATCAGAGCCTAAATCATAAGTTTTACATGCTACAAATCATGATAATTAGTGTTATGATTATATTTGATGTTGGTTGTAAGTGTTGTGACTTAAAGGTGAAAAAATGGCAAAAAACCAATTAGCTTCAGCTTCTGGCCACTGATGCAACGTCTCTATGCCCTGAGGCGCCTCCTCGGTGTACAAAGGGTCACTAAGGCCTTAGTGGCTAAGGCACCTCCTAATCACACTGAGGTGCCACCTCTGCGCTGAGGAGGAACCCTAGTGCCCATTTTCAGCTTCCGGACAACATTTTTAACTCAATTTTTGGCTTGTAAATTAATATAACATGCAATAGTTGTATTTATTTACTTGATATACATTTAAGGGTTGATCATGGACTTAGATTTCATCCTATGGTTTGTAATAATTAATTTTATTATTTTGGCATATAATTAAATGTTAATTACATAGAATAGGATGTGATATTTGCCTTGGTATTCCAAAAATTGAATGTAATCATGAGAGTTACAACTTGGAGCTTGAAGAGTTCAAGTTGGTGGCCCATTCATCCTTATGGTGGCTTATAAATTCGAGACTTTAAGATCTCATGGGCTAGGCCCATTTTGTAACTTATTCTAAATTGTTAGAATAGGTTATTAGGAAGTCCATGATCATTCTCTATTTGTGCATCATCCATTTGCATGTGCAATGTATATATATGATATATATATTATGATATGCTATATATGTATGTGATATGTATATAGATGGATGATTGGCTGGCATGCAATATATGTATGAGATACGTATATTGTGAATGAATGGCATGCAATGTATATATGAGATATATATATTGTAAACCGATTAATGTGGAAAGTGAGACCTTAATTAAAGACCCAAAAATCTTCCAATTAAATTTAGGTCTTGGCTCTCCATTGAAGCAATAATTTGCAAAGTTTTAGTCTTATATACATCGGCTATGGATACATAGGGGTGCGCATTCATGCTAAAAGATCTTTGTAGTGTTATTGTTAAGCATGAGATGTTGTAGGTGTATGGATACACTATATGTCAAGAATGGAAAATAGGAGTACCTGAGGTGTGTAGTGTTCAAATTCATACATTTCACTGATTCAATGGTATGGACCTCAAAGGCTAACAATGGTAATTAGGTGTACCTGAGGCCCATAACATTAGGAGCCGGATTGATGGAACCTCACATGAGATGTGATGAACAAGAGTTGTTCACTTATTGAATGCTAATGTTCTAAGAATGATAATTAGGCGTACCTAATGGATATTAGTAGTTCATTAAGAACTCCATCACCTATTAGAAATCCATCCAACAAGGGATTTCCATTTCCTATTTGGAAGTGTAGCATTCGCCAAGTTAATGGGAGGCCATTATGATTAAAAACCAAATCTAATGGTGATTACAATGACATACAACTAATAAATCTTGTTACCTTTTGCAGAAATTGATAACATGATACCATCAAACTCACTTTCCATCATACTCGACAACAATAGGCTCACGGGGCCAAACTTTATAGATTGGCTAAGGAATCTAAAAGTTATTTTAGCTTCCGAAAAGATACTATATGTATTGGAACAAAACCTTCCTGGACCCCTTCTCAAAAATGCTTCTTAAGAGGAACATGACACTTTTAAAAAATGGAAGGATAATGACATGCAAGCACATTGCATAATGTGGGCTTCCATAAGCATCGAAATGGATCGGCAATATAATAAGTACACTAGTGTAAGGGAAATCCTACTTCACCTATAAGAGTTGTTTGGTGAGCATAGTAGGACCACTAGATATGAGATATTAAAGCGGTTATTTCATGCTAAGATGAAGGAAGGAGAGGAAGTGGAGCCCATCCATGATTAGATTGATGGAGGAGCTAAAGAGTTTAAATTTCACTATGGACTTCCATCTCCAAGTGGATTTGATCCTTCAATCGCTTCCTGAATCTTTTGGGCAAACCATTGTACACTTGCATATGAATAAGATAGAGTGTACACTTGTGGAGCTCTTGAACATGCTTGTGACGGCCCAAAAGGCCATTCAAGGACACAAGGCGAAGGAGGTTGCTCTTATTACTTCTTCTAGTAGGACTATGAAAAATAGCAATAAGAAAAAGAAAGCTAAGACAAGTGTTGTCAAGGCTACATGAGGAATAGCCAAGAATAAAGGGAAGGCCAAAGTGAAAGATGACAAAAGCAAGGGAAAGTGTTTCCATTACGAAGTTAAAGAACATTAGAAGAGGAATTGTCCTAAGTTCCTTGAGTTTCTCAAGACAAAAGGAAAGGGCAAGGATAGAGAAGGTGAGACTTTCTTTAATTTATTTGCTTTCAAATGTTCTAAAAGCTCATCTAATGCATGGGTATTGGATATCGGTGCAAGTTCTCACATTTGTTCATCCTTACAGGATCTAGCAAATGAGAGAAGGTTGAGGCCTAATAAGGTGATTTTAAAGCTTGAAGATGGAGCAAGTGTTGCAGCCAAAGATATAAGGTCTACCTCTATTGATTTATATAATCATGTTTTGTTATTGGAGGATGTATTATATGTACCTCATGCCTATAAGAACATTATTTCTATCTCTAGTTTGACTAGTAGGGGTTATGAATTCCATTTTAGTAGAGATGTATATGAAATTTATTTTGGAAATAAATTAGTAGGCATGGGTTATTTAATACATGGTTTATATTATATTGATAATATGTCCAATAATATTAAGCCTCTAAATGTTGCAAATAATTTGCTAATTGAAAATGCCTTTAATTCTAAATATTTATGGCACTTGATGTTATGTCATATTGCGGAGGATAGGATCACAAAGTTGGAAAAGATGGGAATCTTGAGTAATCTTGAATCCGCATCTAATTCCACTTGTGAGGCATATCTTCAAGGCAAAATGACTAAACTACCGTTTGTTGGACAAATGGAAAGGGCTATGAATATATTAGAAATCATATACAGTGATGTATGTGGACCATTTGGTGAAATGGATAGACGTGGTTTCTACTATTTCATAACTTTTATAGATAATCTATCAAGGTATGGGCATTTGTTTTTTATGAAGAACAAAAGTGAATCATTTGAAAAGTTCAAAGAGTTCACAGCCCAAGTAGAAAAACAAATTATAAAAAGTATTAAAATCCTCTGATCAGATCGAGGAGGTGAATACTTAAGTACAGAGTTCATTGAGTTCCTTAAGAAATATGGCATTGTATAACAACTTGCATTACCAGGAATACGATAATTGAATGGTGTATCCAAGAGGTGAAATCATACCTTATTAGATATGGTACATTATACGATGAGCTACACCGATCTTCCTATTTCACTTTGGGGTTATACACTTCATACGGCCTTCTATATCCTTAATCGTGTTCCATCATAATCTATTTTTACTACACTATATGAGATATGGCATAGTAGGGCACCAAGTCTTAAGCATGCTAAAATTTGAGGATGTCCGGCCTTTATCAAAAGGATAAAATCAAACAAATTGGATGTAAAATCAATTAAAGGAAGGTTTGTTGGATATCCTAAAGACAATTTAGGATATTACTGTTATCTTCCTACTAAATAAGTTATTGTTGTAAGCAGAGATACCATATTTCTTGAGAAAGAGTTTCTTAAAGAAGGTGGTAAAGGAAGGAAGATAATGTTAGATGAGTAGTTATCTAAGAAAGCCTAAAAAATTGATTAAATGGATATTGATCAACCTAAAGAGCCTATTTCAATTGAGAATGTCATCACACTGACTCCAAGAATGTCTAGTAGGTATCTCATCCTCTAGAGAGATACAGTTTTCTCCATGTTATGCAAGAGTTACATGTTCATAAAGAAAGCATTCATGTTGATGATCCTACTTCGTATGAAGAAGATTTATATGATAAAGATTCTTCAAGATGGCTTGAGGCAATGAGAACTAAAATGGGTTCCATGTATGCAAACCAAGTCTGGACACTTGTTGATCCTCCCGAGGGTATTATACCTATTTAGTGTAAATGGATCTTCAAGAGAAAGATTAATGCATATGGGATGGTTGATACCTATAAAGGTAGGCTTATAGCAAAAAGGTTTCACCAAAGGCATGGGATTGACTATGAGGAGACCTTTTCATCAGTAGCCATGCTTAAATCTAAAGCAAGCTTTAAGGAGTTGGAATCATCATTTTGATAAGGCTATCCATTCTTATAGTATCATTAAGAATGAGAATGAGCCATGTGTTTACAAGAAGGTTAGTGGGAGTCAACTTACTTTCCTAGTCTTGTATATGGATGACATTCTATGGATTAGTAATGATGTCGGTATGATGACCTCTGTGAATGTATGGCTATCTAAAACCTTCTCGATGAAAGACTTAGGGGAAGCTACCTATATTTTTAGGATTCGAGTCTATAGAGATAGACCAAAGAGAATGATAGGTTTATCTCAAAGTCTTTACTTGAAAAAGGTTCTCCAGAAGTTCAACATGCTTGATTCTAAGAGGGGATTATTACCTTTTAGGCATGTTATTCACCTATCCAAGGAGATGTCGCCCAAGACACCCGAGGAAATGGCGGAGATGGCCAAGGTTCTTTCTACTTCAACTATAGGAAGCCTAATGTATGCTATGTTATGTACTAGGCTGGACATTGCCTATACTGTTAGTATAACTAGCAGGTTTCAATCTAACTCAGGCTTAGAGCATTGGGTGGCAGTTAAGGCTATCCTTAAGTACTAGAGAAGGACTAAGGATTTAGTTTTGACTTATAGATGAGGTGACTTACAGCTTATAGGTTTCAGAGATTCTGACTTCTAGTTAGATATGGATGATAGAAAGTCTATCTCTAGGTTTGTCTTCATCTGTAATGGAGGTGCAATGAACTCGAAGAGTTCCGAGCAAAGTATCATTGCTGATTTTAATTTAGAGGCCGAGTATATAGCTGCATCAGATGCTGATAAGGAACCTATTTAGATACGAAAGTTCATCACCGAACTAGGAGTTGTTCCTTCCATTGAGTCGGCAGTCCCTCTCTTCTGAGACAATAATGGAGCCATTGCATTGGCATAGTAGCCGAGGTCTTACCAAAAATCCAAACACATAGAAAGGTGCTATTATGTTATCAGGGAACTTATTGGAAAGGGTGATGTGCTCATACAAAAGGTAGCTTCAGCCAATAACATGGTTGATCCACTGATTAAAGTGCTCACTCAACTACAGTTAGACCGGTATCTTGAGAAAATGGGTTTTAGATATTGTAGTAATTGGTGCTAGTGCAAAAGGGAGATTGTTAGTATAGATGGGCCCTAGTGCCATTCTTATATAATGACATTGTACTTTTATCCCGATTGGTAAAAAAATAATATTAATTTAAATTAAGTGTTAAGTTTATTTAAATATTTACCCTTTAGTATTATGTTAAATGAGTTTGTTATTAAGAGTTGATAATATGAGTGACAAACTCATTTAGTACATATACTATAAATGTCCATAGTCATTGGATTAATATAGGGGGTAGTATTAATCCCTAGACTATCACCTCTATCTATTTTCCTTGATTGGTATATGATATCAATAGTGGGAGGTAGTGAGTCTCATGCTACTTGATATGAGATATCAGAATAGACATGTGGATACACATATGATTGGTGGATCAAATGGTGACGTAACATTTGTGATTGCATGGAAATTCACTTTTGTCAACAATTATAATCTTGGACATAATAGTGCATATGGTCCTTTGACCTAAGGCCACATGGTCATCCACATATGGTTGGTTAGAGTTTGTTACCGCTTACATGCCTGCACTAGCCACGTATGGGTATATGGTGTGTGGTGGCTCTAGTTGGTTATATGCAGGGATAAGTGATCGGCCAAGATGGATTTCAGGGATGAGTGATTGGCCAAGATGGAATTCATTACCTGGAGTGAACCGGGATAAGATCCTATACTACCTAAGTTATTTTTGATGAATAAATACCTAGCCCGGTCAAACTCGACTTACCCGAAAGAGTTTTGGTGCTAGAAAAGAGTTTCTAGTAGTAGTCATATTTTATCAAGAATTGAACTGAAGATGAGATCATATGATTGAGGCAATTAGTGTTTCACTAAACTATGACTCTAGCCAATATCGGGATCTTGTAATGAAAGGATATTTAGTGCATGGTAATTATATTCTATGGTTCTTGTGGATCGATGGAAAGCATTCATTTTTAATTGGGTAGTCATAACATCTATGCTAGGGGTCACTCACAACTTATAGGAACTAAATGTAATTAATTGGAACTTTCATATTTAGCATGGAAAGTGATAGTGTGCAAGATAGCATGGTTATTTACAATCATTTTGTTGTCTTTTGTTTATTTTTGTATTTACATTTTAATTATCTATTGCATTTTTTATATTAGTTTTTGTGCTTTTATGTCTTTTATCTTGTTTATATGTTTTATAGGTCATTTTGTGCTAATTTTATGATTAAAGTAGCTTTGGAGTGCATTGGAGTGAAGAAAATCCAAAAAGGACCAAAGGAGCCATTTTCCAGGTCTGTGCCGAGTCCAAAGGGACACAACTTTTTACTTTGCACAGTTTTCGTATTTTAGCCATAATTTCCTCTACAGACCTCCAAATTGGGTGATTCAAGTTGCTTTGGAAAGCTAACTCATAGACCTACAATTTTCATGAAAAAATATCTACAAATAACGTAAATTAAGTTACTATATCTGCATGGGGTAGTGACTTTTCATATCAAATGGTGCCTTTCCAAATGTATACGAATTTTGATCACTTGTAACTCTTCCTAGAACCTATAAAATATATATGTTGGCTGTGTTTGACATATATAGAAGATATAATAGTAATTGGAAACAAGAGACATCATAAAGTATTTTGCTATCTATTAAAAGTTTTAGTTATATATTTCTAGATTATTAGTGTAATTAAAGTGAAGAACATTCAAAGAAAGTTAAGAAATCTTCACAAAGGCTATCTACATTCAAAGTTCTATCTTTCTCTCTTAGTACTTTGTATTTTATTTTCCTTCTTGTTGATATTTTAATTGTGTTTACCATGTAACTTGGCTAAGCCATTTTTTTGTTAGAATTGCAAGGAAGAATGAATTAATGAATTAACCTTTCTATTATATGTTATGTTGATGGTTTGAATCCAATTGTGAGTTTGAATGTGTTGTCTATGCTTGATCACTATATATGATATTTTAATCAAATACGTACACAATGAGAGTTGGTACATTTTGGTGGATATATAATTGAATTCTATAAGGCAATGAAATCACTTGGAGACAAGGGTTTCTACTTAATAAAAATTATAAGCCTTGCATGGTAATAATATGAATTATGTTTATCTCTACAATGAAATGAGAATGCTTGTAGACTCTAAATGAATTTCCCTTTATTGACAATGAGAGTTGCATTGAAAGACTTTAAGTATATATGACAATGAGAGTTGCATTTATACCTTATACCATGTTTATAATCATTTGATATATCTACTTATTTGTTTATTAATTCTTGGTAAATTCCTACTTGTAGTTCTAATAAACCATATTTAACTTGATATTTAGAATAGTTAGAATAATTAGTATAATTAGTAATTAATTAGAGCAATTAGAATAATTCAACAATTTTCATCATTATTATTTTGCCTATCCATCTTATTATCTATTTGGTTAGTATAAAATTCATGAATTCCCAGTGTTCGACACCCTACTTACTCTATACTTAGTCTTAGAGACTAGGGTATTATAATTTGACTCGCATCAATTTTGGCACCATTGCCGAGGAACTTGTTTGATATTTTTATTAGCTTAGGATAGAGAAAGGTTGTTTTAGGCCTTAATTGTTAGGTTTTTATTTTTTTTATTTTTTTCATTAGTTGTAATTTTTGTTAAATTTTATTTTCATTAATTGTTTGATTTTTGTTTGATTTCATCATGAGACTTAGTAGAAGTGTTAGTGATATATTGCATTTTGATCCCGAAATTGAGTTAACTTTACGTGCTTTGCGCGGGGAACAAAGGCAAAGAAATTTGAATCAACAAAATTTGGACATTATGACGGAATCGGAAAGACGAACTTTGGGCGCTTTTGCTATGCCCGATGTAACGGGTAATTTTGGAGGAATTGTGGCTCCATCAATAGCCAACAATAACTTTGAAATTAAACCAAGCATCATACATATAGTGCAAAATAATCAGTTTGGAGGTTTACAAGGAGAGGACCTATATGCTCATATATTGGCTTTTCTCAATGTGTGTGCCACCTTCAAGATCAATGGAGTGACAGATGATGCAATAAGGCTTAGGCTTTTTCCATTTTCAGTCAAG
>CATIWO010208998.1:0-18939 GCA_949673435.1 Macaranga tanarius
TCTTTTGCGTGCCTAAATAATTTTTTATTTATTATTCTGATTTTATATTTATAGTGGGACACTTCTACTTCCAATGATGAGACAATTGAAAAATTTTTTATTTTCAAAACCAAATTAAATTATAGTCCAGGAAAATGAAAAAAAAATGTAATATAAAAAAAAATTATGTAATATTTAAAAAGAAATTAAATTATCAATTTGAATTTTAAATAATCACATATGTAGTTATGCAATATGAAACAAAAATAAAAATAAAAAAATACAATCTATTTAAAAAATGTATTTTTGACAAAAATTAAAAAGTAACTTAATTTCTAGATTTACACCAAACACAAAATAATAAAATATGGAATTCATTTCAAATGAATTCTATAAACTATTCATTTGAACCAAACACACTTCATTAATGAAAATTCATTTGGAAATGAATTCTATTATGAATTCATTTGGAAATGAAATGAATTCTTTGGTGGAATTGAACCAAACACACCCTAAATATTTCTCATCAAGCTTTTGGCAGCAATCAATGTTACCAAATCACAGCTCTATCTCAATATATTTCTTAAAGATCTGTTAAATGTCATGCAAACTAATGAGGATAGAACAAGCGTTGTAACAGTTGGTACCCTTGCCAATGGCATTGCCTAAAAATTTGACAATCACCTTTCAGATTCAATCCCAGCATTTCAAACTAACCAGCTAAAAGCCATATTTTTTTAGATGAAAACTTCTTATGTTCAGTCATTCCCTGAAAAAAAAAAAAATTCAAAGTAAATAAAACAACTCTCCAATGTCTAAGTATCCGTCAATGAATTGCATAAATAAAAAAAAATAAATAGATAAAAATATGCATTCACAATATAATGATATGTGGTATAAATTGAACAAACATACAACATTTTATTCCACGTTCCGATTCCCTTTTTCTTTCCTCCCCACAGTTGAAGTGGATGTTCTCTACGTGGGCAAAACACCCCAAAAACTCATTGCACAGGAACAAGGATCTCCTAAATAGACTTATTTCATTACCGATAACCCTATTTTTACCTTTTATAATTCTGTGAGCATGCTTCTACAGTTCTATACGATTCATCACGTTATATTAAAAAAAAAAAATTAGATTAGAGAAATGTGAAAGCTTGACCAAATGAAATGGGGAAATTCCAAACAAAAAGTGGAGCACACAATTCAGCATCTAAACAGCATCTGTAGACAATCGTGTGTTCTCTCAAAATCTTCTGCATGAAGTTCCTCATATGGAGGACAACTTGTCCTAAATCACACGGGCAAAAGAAACCATCAAAATTTACACAAATGAAAAACCACATTTGAGCTAAAATAAGAAAAGCAAACAAACCACAATTATATGTATCTCTGCCAATATCTCTTCTGGCACATTTGCAATTGCACGCTCATAAACCTCTTTAATCCTTTTGCACGTTCATAAACCTCTCTAATACTTTCCTTATTCCCAACACTCTCTTCCAACCTAATATAATCAAATGGATTCTTCCCAACTTCATCTTTGTACTGAAACCTCTTCTTCCCCCACAAGCATTCTCTCCATATGAATATACTTGTACCATAGCTGAACAACTGTAGGCAACAGGGTAACCGCTCTATCCCTAGCATGATTCACAAATCCACTTTTCATTTCAACTTCAACATACTTCATCTATAAAGTGTGATTCCTGCAATCAACTTCTAATACGCGTTCCCATACTGATACTGATCTTGCTCGATTAAAATCCTCTGGAAACTCTTCTCACAACACACGCTAATATTACAGTAATTGGCAAGCTCTGTTGTGTCGGTTATCTTCTGTCTAATTTCAGCTTCTGAAGAACTTGAACTTCGGTGATTTGAAGAGGTATTCGTGTTAGCCGTGATAGCTTCACCTCCGTATCCTTCGGGGTCAAGCACCCGAGAAATGTGCTTCTTCCGGTGACATGTCATCGGCGACCTTTCTTAAAAAAATCAGATCCGTCGTCGTCGATATGTCATCAAAAGAAGTACTCGGTTACCTGACCCGGAAAGATACGGAGATAAAATTACGCAGGCCGACCGGAATACCAACTAAGCACACCGTACCTCCCAAACAGAAGACAATCAGGGAAATTCTTTCGAATCTAAGCAAGATCAGTATTGGAAGACGCGTTAGAAGTTGATTACAGGAATCGATGATCTGGGTCTTGAATGGGTTTTTATTTGTTTTGTAGAAGATGGGAATGAGATCACATGTGGCTAACATGGAAGTGGAAAACAATAACGCTTCCACCACAGTGTCACAGCTAATTTCTTCCTTAAAATCAGCTTTTCAAAATGTAGAAGCAGCTTTGACGACTGTGAAGGCTACAAGAAAAGAAGAGGAGTGGTGTTTTTTTTTTTCCTTGAGTCGGCTTAAAAAAATCAAGTTAGGTTATTTAGAATTTAACAACTTAAAAAAAAGCCAATTTACGGTGGTGGCCAAGAGCTTTGAGGGAAAGGTAGAAAAAAAAAAAAAAGATGACAAAAGGAGGATGGCGCCGGCTGTTTGTTAAGAACACAGGGGTTGTATATTTATCAAGGAAAATGCTAGATGTCCGGGGAGAGCAGCAAATACGTACTATTTTGTTCTCATTTTTTTAATTATAAATAATTAAATAATTAATTAAAAAATAAATTATAATTTAAAAATTTGTAAATTATAATGGAACGAGTTCATCCAATTTTTTTTAAAATTTTAAATTTTTTTAATTTATTTAATTAAATAATTAAATTATATTTTTTATTATTAAATAATTTTTATATTATATATAAATAAATAAATATATTATATTATATGAGTTTGTAAATTATAACACGCACTCAATTTTTTTAAAGTTTTAAATTTTATCAATTTATTTAATTAAATAATTAAAATATATACTTTTAATTATTATATAATTTTTATTTAAAAAATAATAAAGGTATAAGTATCATTTGGCAGAAAAAACTTTTTATTTTTTCGCCATCCATTTATCAAGTACTAAAACTACGTGGTGGTTTTAGAAGACCATGTTGGCTAAAATTATTTTAATCTATTTATCACTAATATAATTTTATTTTATGGTAAGGTTATGTAATTTTGCATTAAAATTACATAATTTTAAATTATAATTAATACTAAATTAATAGCATAATATTATATTTTTTTAATCATATAAATTATATTTACTTAATATTAATATTATTTATATAAAAATTATATGATTATATTATAAATATGTAATTTTTTATTATACTTAATAATTAAAGTTTTATTTATTTAATACTAATTCAATGTTATTTACTTCATAATTGAAATTATATTTATTTAATATTAATATTAATTTATTCATTTACTATATAATTTTAGAAAAAAAACATTTTGAGACCTCTTTTTTTAACTATAAGCTATTCAGAGAGTACTTAGTCTTAAAAAAGGCTCTTGTTATGAGACAAATATTTGTATTTATACAAATAAAATTAGAATTAGTTGATTAATTTTTATTTAATTATAGGCTATACAAATGAATAATTAGAACTGTTAGATTAATTTTTATTTGATTATAACCATTGATTATTTTGGTATATCAATACTTGTAAAATATTTCAATGACTATAATTAAATAAATATTAATCTAGCGGTCTTAATTTTAGTCATATCGATATAACTGTTTGTGCTGTATAATGACTCTTAATTATAACCATTAATTATTTTTGTATATTAATAACATGTATCAAGGATTATAATTAAATAAATATTAATCTATCAGTTATAATTTCATTCGTAATATATATTTTAGAAAAGTAGTTATTAATTTTATTTACTAGTTTAAAAAATTATTAAACCGTTAAATTTAATTTTTTCTTTATTTCATAAAACCTAATTGTTAAGCTTTTTTTTTTAAAAAAAAAAAAACAATTTAGTTCAAAAAATAAAAAGATCTAATATAAACTTAAAATAAATGTGTGAGTCCAATGAACCTTTGACCTTCAAACATAAGTTCGAGTTGAAAGATTTGGAACAAAGGATCAATTTACCTTTGAATTTGTGTCAAGAGAATGAATAGACCAAATTTAAATTATTTCAGGAAACTAGTCTTACACTTCTATTTTTAAAACCAAATCACTCCAAATTTTGATCAAGTCTTGCGCGTGAAATACAACTCTTAGAATATAAATGAAATATTTAATAAACTGAAATTTTTTATATAAAAAAAAAAAAAAAAAAAAAAAAAACTAAATTAAGAGGTCCTTACCACGTTAATCATCTCTTTCTTTCCGTCATCAACACCGGCATCACTTGCAGCTATTTCATAAATCATAATACTAACAACCAAAAAAATCCTTCATTATCTCGTTCCATGTTCAATGAAAAATATAAAAAATTCAACTTTTGCAAATTTTTTTTTTTAGTTCTTATCACTGAAAAAACTCATCAGGTCTCATCATCATTGTCATCATGCGATGAAGATTGTAAAGAAAAAAAAAAGGTACAAAGGATGTAAAGAGAAAAAAAGGGGATGTAGTAATGACAGAGATTTTATCAAAAAAAAAAAAAGACAGTGATAAGCCATCCCCATGGAACAACTTCAAGACCTTGAATATTGCATAGACTCTAACCCCCCCTCATTAGGATTCGTTCCTATATCTTGTTTCTCTGCTTCTGTTTGTTTCTGTTTTTTTTTTTAGCCACTTTTATAGTCAGTTACTCTAGTAAGTTGTATAGTGTTGTGTGTGTATCCATTAATTTTTTTAATCCTTTTCATCATTTTTTTTGGTAGAATAGCATTGAGACTCTTTGATTGTTTTTTTGTTTTTTTTTTTTCTGAAGTGAATCGATATGTATTTCAAGAATGAATTCTCAGCTGTGTGTGTGTGTGTGTTTTTTTTAAGTGGGTGAGCGGATGGAGTTGTGCGGGAATTGTAGATGAGCTAAGGAAAGGGTAGGCATTTTGTTTCATTTATTTTATTTTGTTTTTTCTAATTTAAATTTCTCATAATTTGTTTGGTTGTTGAGAAAACATTGGACAATTTTTTTTTTTTTGGTTGGGAAAGGGAAGCTTATAGAGTGTTTGGATCAACAGAAATATTTCAATTTTGAAGTGATAAATTCTGCATTTACTATTGTTGGAATAACTTACAGGTAAGTTTTTTTTTCTAATGATAAAGATGGTAAAAAAAAGGTCACTGATTATTCCATTTTTGCATTTTCATTAATGAATATAGAAGTTTAAGTATAAAAAAAGAAAAAATTTAATAAGAATCAATAAAAAAATTTTAAAAAAGAAATAAATAAAGTAAAGGATACTATTAAAAAATTAATAACATATAAGGCTAAATTCATTATTTTAATATATTATTTGAGCGTGAAAGATATATCATAGCCATTGTCAACATGCAATGCATTAGCATGCTTTAGGGAGGGGAGTTCTGACTTTTTGAGAAACAAGTGGTTCAACGTTCGTGGGGATTTAACACTGAATAATTTTTTTTTTTTGTAGGGTTTAACACTGAATATCTAAGATAGTAAGATAGAGTTTAATTCCATTTTTTTTCCGCTCTCTTAGGAGCTTAGGAGCTATGGCTTTAAATGTTACTAAAAAAATATATAAAAAAATTTTGAACTAATTTATTAAAATAGTTCAAATTTTGTCTATTTGATCTCGTCAGGGCGTAAAATGACCGTTTCCGAGAGATTTGAGATCAAAAGCTGTTGAGACAGACATCACGGGCTTTATGACCCAACCCCAGGTTACGGTGCGCGCCTTTCATCCCTGACACAGCGTGCTTGGTCTTAAAGAAATAGCGGAATGGAAACTAACAATTGTAGATGACAGGAAAAAAGTTTTTTGTTTTTTTACAAACCAAAAATACTTTATTGCTTTTATTTCTGAAATCGTATTAAAGGGTACAACTAAAGGAAATAATAAACTCTGAAACAAAGTTTTTTTTTTTTTTTTTCTGAATTTGGCTCTATTTTCTCGAACTTGGGGGAATTTGGATGGAGGAGCTTTATCCTCTTTTATATTAATATATTATTTTATATTGATTCATACTAGTGTATAAATATTTATTATATATAAATAAAATTAAAATTGTTAAATTAATTATTGATTATCATTATGTATTAATATTTATAATATATATAGATGTTTATAATTAAATAAAAATTAATTTAATAATTCTTATTTCATTTATATAGATAAAATACGTATTGTGAAATGACTAATTTATATTATTTACACATATGTATAAGTCCATTTTCACTATAATGACATTAAAATCATTATATTACTACTTATCTAATTATAGTTATTGATATATATTATAAGTATTAATACACAAAAATAAATGGATAATTAGTAGTTGTGATTAAATAGAAGGTACAAGTATGTTTTTAATTCTTGCGGTTTCACCTTTTAGCAAAAATAATCATATATTTTTTTATATTTAAATACCTCGTGTTTTATATTTTTTAAACTTATTATCCCTCTATG
This sequence comes from Macaranga tanarius, assembly GCA_949673435.1. NCBI lineage: Eukaryota > Viridiplantae > Streptophyta > Magnoliopsida > Malpighiales > Euphorbiaceae > Macaranga > Macaranga tanarius. The sequence goes on from CATIWO010208998.1 coordinate 6,504, forward strand.
TAAAATATATATTTTAATGTAAAAATAATATGAATTTTTAATACTAAAATCATATAATGAGTGATATATCAATCAATTAACTATAATTATATATAGAACAAATTTAATATTATATCTATATTTTCTTATGAAATAATGATAATATTAGTTAGAATGATGCTAAAATGTAAAAAAATAAAAAAATATAGAATACTTAAATGTCAAAAAAATATATAATTAAATTGCCAAAAGATAAAATCACAGAAATTAAAATTGTACTTATCTCGAAATAAAAATTAATCTAACAAACCTTGTTATATAATAATCATAATACTATCATAAATATAAACATATGTACTTACATGAATTTTTCATTTTGTCTCTAAAATTCTAATTTTATCAAATTAACATCTCAACTTGTATATAGTCTATTATATAAACATTTATACATGAATAAATTTTCCACTTTGTCCTATGTATTTACACGAATTTATCAATTTACCACTTTATATGATGATATGTTATCTCATGTGTTTTATTAATATTGCATAAAATAATTTATAAATTATGATTTAAATATTAAAATGTTTAAATAGTAAAAATATAAATATAGGTGTTAAAATGATAAAATTTGTCATAATAATAATAATAATAATAATAATAATAATAAGTTGCCGTCATCAAAGTTCAACAAACCTGCGTCCCTTTGTTCAAGTAATTAGTTTCGGCCCCATGACACTGACTCAACCCATCACATGAATATGATACGTTGCCATCATCATATCTCAACAAACCTATGTACCCTTGTTCAATTCATTAGTTTCGGCCCCACATGTGTTTATGTCTGTATTTTGAAGAAGTGAAAAGGGAAGTCAATGATTAATTATTGATGCCATCATCATATCTCAACAAATCTTGTGTACCATTGTTCAATTCATTAGTTTCGGCCCCACATGTATTTATAGGTTATTTACACTCGTCGTCCTAAAGTTTTACCTAGTTTCACTATCGTTCTAAATATTTAATTTGCCATTTAAAATTTCTAAAATTTTAATTTCGATTCCATTAAAATTCTTATTACTATTTTTCTACATAAAAATTTACCGGCACATTGACATGGAGCCACACATATTATTTTCATTTGAAAACATTTTGACATATCATTAAAATAGTTTATATCAACATATTATGTCACATTTTTCGTTTATTATTTAAAATTGACATAATGCATACACAACTCCTTGAACTTACGAGTTTTTTTTACTTTGACACCTCAATTTACGCTTTTGTTATTTCAACACCTGAACTTGCCTAAAATGTAATTTTTAAACCATTGTCTTCACATTAACGAATTAGCATGTGACACATAGAGGTGTTTAACTGACCAAACTCTACAAGTAGATGTATCAAACTGACAAAAAGTGACATACGAGGGGGTGGTAGATAGGGCTGAGCATCGGTCGGTTCGGTCAAAGAACCACCAAAACCTACCAAAAGAGAATTGTGGCGTAACCAAACTAGAGGAAAACCAAGTAAACCAAACCGACTTGATTCGGTCGGTTATTCGGTTAACTAATTTTATTTTTTAAATAAAATTTTTCTTTTTTTATTTATTATTTTATAATTTTTTAAGCTTATTCTTTAATTAAATAACTAAAAAAATACTTTTTATATATAATTTTAATATTTATATATAGTTTTTTCTAATTAATATATTTTATTTAATATTTTTATAATAAATATACATTTAAGTAGGTCGGTTCAGTTATTTTCAGTTTTCCAAATTGAAAACCGAAACTGAACTAAACCTATATATAACCGAACTAGTCGGTTCGGTTAGTCAATTTTTGGTTTTTTTCTCACCCCTGTGGTAAATGTATTATATCATTAGATTATTATAATTTAGGCAAAAAGCGGCAAGTTCAGTTGTTGAAATGGCAAAATCATAAGTTAATGTGCCAAAGTGAAAAAAACTGGCAAGTTTAGGGGCTGGGTATGTACTTTAAAATTTAATTTTTTACTACAATATTAAATCATTTCCATTATCCAAAAAAAAAAAAACCCCTCTCCATTTCTCTCTTTCTTTCTCTTCAATTGGACTCCCTCCTTTTCCTACTATCTCACCATTACGTTGTTTTGTGTATATGTGATTTGTATATTGAAATGGTGAAGAACAATAACAAGAACAAGACCGCGAATAAGATAAAGACGAGAATGCATAAAAAAAAAAAATTGGAGGAGACATAATTAGTAGTTATGTGGCCAATAGCAAGTCACTACGTGACCATTTTAATTAAAAAGTTAAAAAAAAAAAAAGTAACATGACATGCTGACATAAGCTGTTTTAATGATTTGTCAACATATTTATAAGTGAACATGATATGTGTGGCTCCATATCAGCGTGCCAATGAGTTTTTATGTTGGAAAATGGCAATAAGGGTTTTAGTGAGATTGAAATTAAAATTTTAGGAGTTTCAAATGACAAATTAAATATTTAAGTCGATAGTGAGATCATGGTAAAACATTAGGGACAATAAGTATAAATAACCCCATATTTATGTATGTGTTTTTGTTTTGAACAATTATGTTTGTATTTTGGAGAGCTGAAATGGGAAGTTAAAGATTAATTCTTGATGTACATCCGCTAGGATTTGATGCTGAAATGTCTCAAGTCTGAAGGTCTCAGTCTAGACGGTCTGCTCTAGGTTTTATTACCAACTCTAAAACAAAGTTACAATCTTTAAAAATAAGTTGTTGCATCAAAAACACTGCTTTATCTATCTATCAGCTAAATATTAATAAAATTGAATTGACTTATTTTCTTTACAACTCTATTTACATTTGTTTGCCCCTTTTTAAATATAAGATTTCATATTCATTGCAGCTAACACAATCAGCTAGTCTGTTTTTGCCATTAGTCTTTTTAATTCATTTTATTAATTCTCTTCAAGAATCCTATAAGCATCATGAACCTCCTTCCATCAATTTTTTACAAAAATACAATGTTCACAACTTTCTACTGAATAATTATAAAAGACATAGGAATCACATGGAGTAATCCCCCATTTTTCCAATTTATCTATATTTTTAACCTCTTCGTCATCGTCAACTACAAGATAAAGTTGAATATGAAAATATAATTCTTCCCCCACATAATTTTTGTCCATTTCTTTTTCTCAAATTTGAATATTAATTGTTCATAAACTTCTGAAACAGAGAATGAACTAAAAATTAGTATCTCCAATTTAGAAAATCTATGTTTTCAGTAGAGACATTATAGTTGTCTTAAAAAAAATTTAAAAATTATAATTTCAAAAAGCCAGAATCCCATGACCAAAGCTTCATATTCTGCTGCGTTATTAATAGTATTGTATTTAAGTCATACCGCATATTCGATTCTAATCCTTCCAGGCCCTATCAAGATGACTCCAGCTCTAGATCCATGTTTACCTGTAGCTCCATCTACGAACATTCACCATTCACTTTTTTCTTCGTTATCCGTATCCGAGACTGTCATCTCCTACACGAAGTCTGCCAATACCTGAGCTTTGATTATTTTTCGTGGTTCGTATACAATGTCATGCTCTCCTAGCATAACTGACCATTATATGAGTCTTCCTGACATCTCTAGCCTCTGCAAGATCTTCCTGAGTGGTTGATTAGTCTGCACTACTATCTTGTGTGCTTGAAAGTAATGCTGGAGTTTTTTGGATGTGTGAACATGTGCCAAAGCTATCTTGTCCATTTTTAGGTACCGGAGCTCTGATCCTCTAAAAACTTTGCTCATGTAGTAGATAGGATTCTGCTCTCCTTGGTCTTCTCGAACCAAGACAGATGCCAACGATTCATTGCCAACTGATAGATACAAATACAATTCTTCTACAGATACTAGTTTGCTTAGCAATGGAGGTGAGGTTAAGAACTTTTTGATGTCTTCAAATGCAGATTGGCAATAGGCAGTCCACTTAATTTTTGTGTAGCTTTTTAATGCTTTAAAGAGAGGAAGGTATCTTTTTGCTGAACATGACATTAATTTTCCTAGGGCCGTTATTCAACCGTTCAGTTTTTGTAGCTTATTTAGGTTTTTAGGTGCCTTCATATTAAGGATTGCCTCTATTTTTTCTAGGTTTGCCTCTATTCCTCTTTATGAGATCATAAACCCTAGGAATTTCCCTGCTTTGACACTAAAAACACACTTATCAGGATTTAATTTTAGCTTATAGTAATTAAAAGTCTGGAATACTCGCTCTAAGTCATTGGCATGACATTATATGTCCCTATTTTTTACAATAATGTCATCTACATATACTTCAATTGTATACCCTATTTCATTTTTGAAAATGAAATTCATGAACCTCTGATATGTGGCCCCTTCATTCTTTAAATCGAAAGGCATAACATTGTAGCAGTATAACTCTTAGTGAGTAATAAAGGATGTCTTATCCTGATCTTTTTTCTTCATAGGGATCTGATGGTAACCTTGGGCCGCATCCACGAAGCTGTACATTTCGTAGCACACCGTTGAGTCAACTAGCTGATCAATGGTCGGTAGAGGATAGCTATCCTTTGGACATGCCTTGTTGAGGTCCATATAATCTACACACATTCGAACTTTCCCATTCGACATCTTTACTAGCACTACATTTGCCAATCATTCGGGGTGGAAAACTTCTCTTACAAAACCCGCTTGTATAAGCTTTTCTGTCTCCGATGCTATAATTGCATGCTGTTCAAAGGTGAAGTTCCGCTTATTCTAAATTATCAGTTTTGCTGTAGGTTTAACATTCAAACTATAGGCAACGATACTAGGATCAATTCATCTAATCTCTGATGCTTGAGTAGCAATTGTATCTGCATGATTTTGTAATACCTGGATTATTTCCTCCTTGATTTAGCTTGGGACTTCTCCACTAATTTTGATTGTTTTGCCATTGGCCAACCTTATTTATTGTACCTCGTCTGTCGGTTCTAGATTTACCCCATACTTTTCCATTTCTACGAAGTGCTCGATGAGGAAAGCCTCTAACTCGTCCTTCATGGCAAGACTGTAACACGTCTTAGCCACTTCCTGATCTCCTTTTATAGTGATTAACTTCCCTTAGATTGGGGTTTTCATCACCAAGTATCAGATACTTGTTACTGCTCCCAACTTCCAAAGGATGGGTCTACCAATTACTCCATTATAAGCTAAACGAGTATATACAATGTTGAATAGGGATCTGAGTATGACATTCTCCCTTGTATTACGATCTCTAAATTGTACTTCAAACTCTATATTGCCCATAGGTTGAACAGTTCCTCCACAGAAGTTGGTGATGGGATTGGATATGGTTTTTAGATCTACAAGAGAATCTTCTATTTTTTAAAAAGTTTCCCATGTTAGAATGTTCACCGCACTGCCATCATCAATAAGCATTCTCTTGACCAAGTAGTTTTTTATATATGTGCTTACTACTAAGGCATCGTTATGAGGTTGTTTCACATGAGAGCCATCATTTTAGTTAATAATGACATTGGAGATTATTGAGTCTTTAGCTGCTATAAATATTTCCCTCCTCATTCTCTTTCAAACATCCTTGGATGATGGTTCCCCTCCTGAAATTATATTGATGACTCATGATACTTCCCTACAAATCCTCTTTGTAGTGTCCTGTTCATCATGCCGAATGTCGGAACTTTGATGTCGTCTAGGAATATCTTCGGTAAATTTTTTTAAAGATCCCGCTTTCACCAATTGATTGATCTCCATTTTTAGATTACGATAATCATCGGTCTCATGGCCATGGTCTCTGTGATATCTGTACCACCTATTTTTGTCCCTCCTTCCAATCGAACTCGAATTTAGCTTTCTGGGAATTATAAATCTATACCGTTCTGTTTGATCCATATCAAGATTTTTTACCTGGTTGCATTCAACGGAGTATACCTTTTTTTAATCATTTTAGGTCCGGATGTGGAGCTATGCTCCTTCTTGGCATCATTCTTTTCGTCCTTCCATACCATGTGTTCATCAAAGCTTTTCCTGCACATATCCCTTCGATCTTCATCTAGGTCAATCAGTTTGGTGGCGATTGCCATGGCTTCAGGGAATATCTGAGGCTTTTTTATCATGATCTTCTCTCGTAGTTTGTCCATCCTAGTTCCGTATTTTAATATGTCTATGACTGCTTCGCTACTCAGTTATTCGATTTGTATGACCACCTTATTGAATCTATCAAGGTAACTTCAGAGCATTTTATTATCATATTATTTACAGAATCGAAGGTCATTTATGCTCCTCTTTGGTAGGATGTTAGTGATGAATCGGATCTTGAATTTTTCAATTAATTCATTAAAGGTAGCTACTGAGTTCGTTGGGAGCCTATGAAACCATCTTTGAGCTATGTCGGTTAAGGTCATTGGAAAGACTTTACACAGGATGGCGTCGTTGACATTTTGTAACATTATCTTTATCCTAAACATAGAAATGTATGCTATTGGATCTCCAGTTCCATCGTACGAATCTAGGGTGTTCGATGGGAAGGAGGGACAAAAATAGGTGGTACAGATATCACAGAGACCATGGCTATGAGACCGATGATTATTGTAATCTAAAAATGGAGATCGATCGATTGGTGAAAGCTTTCTAGGAATTAGTAAATCTATACCGTTCTGTTTGATCTACATCAAGATTTTTGACCTGGTTGCATTCAACGGAGTATACCTTTTTTCAATCATTTTAGGTCCGGATGTGGAGCTATGCTCCTTCTTAGCATCATTCTTTTCATCCTTCCATACCATGTGTTCATCAAAGCTTTTCCTGCATATATCCTTTCGATCTTCATCTAGGTCAATCAGTTTGGTGGCGATTACCATGGCTTCAGGGAATGTCTGAGGCTTTTTTATCATGATATTCTCTCATAGTTTGTCCATCCTAGTTCCGTATTTTAATATGTCTATGGATGCTTTGCTACTCAGTTGATCGATTTGTATGGCCACCTTGTTGAATCTATCAAGGTAACTTTGGAGCATTTTATTATCATATTGTTTACAGAATCGAAGGTCATTTATGCTCCTCTTTGGTGGGATGTTAGTGATGAATCAGATCTTAAATTTTTCAATTAATTCATCAAAGGTAGCTACTAAGTTCGTTGGGAGCCTATGAAACCATCTTTGAGCCATGTCGGTTAAGGTCATTAGAAAGACTCTACACAGGATGGCGTCGTTGATGTTTTGTAACATTATCTTTATCCTAAACATGGAGACGTGTGCTATTGGATCTCCAGTTCCATCGTACGAATCTAGGGTTAGAACTTTGAACTTTGAGGGTATCTGGGTTGCCATGATGTTGCGAACGAAGGGAGTGCTTCCCTCTAAGATACATTCTTTGACCTTGTCAGGCCTCATTCGAACCTTGTGCATTGCATGTCGCAGTTGTTTGTGGAACTCAGTCCTCCCCCTCCTGGTCCCCTCAGATTCAACTTCGTCATCAATGTTGCCCTCAGATCTTATATGCTGCTGGGTTCTGGATGTGCTATGTTCGTTGTAGGGGACTGTTCGACCGCCTTGCTGACTAACGACTGGGACTGTTGTTAGTAAAGTTTCTATAAGGTGAGAGGCTCATTCGATTTGAACTCCGTTATGTGTGTCCTGGGCTACATATGCTAATTATTGTTGTAAGATAAAGAGCTGAGTTTTGAGGCTATCTATTACTGCATCTTTATATAGGGGAGGCAGATTGGGGGTGCTAGATGATGAATGATTGTTAATCAAAGTTAAAGGTATTGAGAAATTATGGGGATTTTAGAATAGTACTGTTGGAGTTGGTATTGTAAAGTGTTGGAGGGGGGCATTATACTGAGGAGACAATCCCAGAGGGAATGGTAGCGAGATTCCCCCACTGAACAGTATAGGAAGCGGATCTGAAGTTTCATGATGCGTTCGAGTCGGACTATCTCCTTGTATTGTTCTCTGAGTAGTCGTTGTTGGGTCTACCGTTGTTGTTGGATCTGAGCTGCTTGCCATCTTTGAGTTGTGTCAGCCAACAGAAAAGGAAAAAAAACTTTGGGAAAAAGAAATTCCCACAGACGGCGCCAATTGATAAACGATTAACCCTTCGAGACTTGTAAACACAAGAAAAACCCTATGGTGAACCTGAGATCTTTGATCCACAGGGCCTCCAATGCTTAAGTCAAAAGAGTTTATTCAACATAATCAATATGAGAGAATTATGAATTATATATATAAGTATAAAGGAGAGGCATACCTAGTCCTTTTAGGATTAGGACTAAATAGATACTTCTTGTTCGTCAATTATTCTTCCTTTTTAAATTGTCTTTAGCGGCAAGACTCCTAATTAGGACTCCTTATGGGCTTGGACCCATTCTGAAATTATCAGGAAAAAAAAAAAAAAAAAAACTCAGTAAGCTTCAAGATCAGCTCTTCCTTTTTCTAAATGTCAATCCAATATGAAATGCTTTTAGTCAATAGATCAATCAATATTTCCATATGTGACTTCACTTAGTTGCAATTTATCGTATCATGTTATCATCATCTTGAAACATATAGAAGTACAGTAAGTTGGACACGAGCATAGGTTTGTTAAAATTTTGATTTGTTCTCCATTTTTAGCGATTGAAACATGTTGTCATTTCTTTACAATGACTCCATTTTTAACAATTGCTATTACATTCGTATTCTAATTATCAATAGCCAATGGGCAACAACAACTGTCATTCTGTTTACCATTGCCCGTTCTAGTGCATCTTTAACGAGTAATTTAGATTCTACATCCAGAGCACTGGTTGCTTCGTATCCAGAAATATAACTGTTGGTGTCTTCACTATAGATAAACAAGAAATTGCTTAGAATCCAACAAAATTGCTTAGCACAAAAGGTCAAAATATTGATGTAGCAGCTCGGATCTCTTGCTCTCTCACTCAAAGTAGAAGAAAGCATGATTGAAAAATATTAAAAGAGGAGAAATTTTTGAACTTAGGAGTTCAAATATTTTAATTTTCAAATTTTTGAGTTTATCTGGGCTAAAAATACTTTTGAGACATATCTCCTCCTCACTATAAATATTAGAGGCAAAAAAAAAAAATGCACCTTTTCCCTAAAAATTTTGTTCATAACACCGACAATGATTATTTTATAGATTTAAATTTTAACCTCCCCAAAGTGTCAAAACGCCTAAAATAGGATGGAACATGAACATCCAATCTATCATGTTGCAGCTTTACAAATGCTAAAGAATGCCTCAGAAATTTAAAAAACAAATAGGATGGAACATGAACATCCAAACAAAAAGTGGCAAATATTGCAATAACAACATAAAAAGAACACAAAAAATAATTAAGATGTCAGACAAAATAGAGCATGAAAAAACTATCGACATCCATACTTTTCTTCCCCAGGCAAGTAAATATACACTCTAATTGTCCAATGGTAAAATACAAGTTCCAAAATAATATGCAGGTACAGTTTTCTCCATTGGACCATAAAAATAAACTCATACGCAGTTGTAAATACAAAAATAAAGTGCCGTTAATCCTCCAGAGAAAGCTTTTGCTTCTTGCACCTGTAAGCAGCTTCTAGGATTTTTAGGTTTGGGGCCTCAGTTTCTTCTGGGAATACATAATTATGTATTCCTCCAACCTGCCAACTAGCAAAGATTAAAAAAATAAAAAATAAAAAATAAAGCTGAGCACTGCTTAGCTAAATTCATCCATGTAACAAGTGAAATCTGAGCATAATTATGTGAGAAGAATTATGCAGAATTATAACAATCAGGCTATACTAAATTAGGTATTGGACAAATAGTTAGGCCAACTGACCACCAACAATGAAGTCTAACACTAATATGTTTCGCATAGAAAATTACTAGTGATTAAATTTTCAGTTCATAAAAATAAATGCAAAACCATGACATACCCAGTCAGACCCTCCTCAGAAGAAATAGGCCTCCTCTTCTTGAGTCTTTTAGGAAACTTTGGTAGAACTAACTGTTGGATCTTTAATCCAACATTGGGCTTATATGTAAATAATTATGTATTGTGGACTATCATATAGGTTAAGCCCATATAAAAGTGATCAATTGGGTTTGGATAAATTTGGGCTTTAATGTATCTAAAGGGTGTGGGCCTTTAATGTGTAGAGACCAATAGGTAATTCTATTTTAATGATGGGCTAACATAGGAATACCAAAAGATAACAAGATTGTTATCTATATAGGTGGTTATGGTCCCTAGGTCATACATACAATGAATTTTATCCTGTTTCTTTCTATGTCCCATCAATAGACAGAACACACAGAGAAAACCTAAAGGCATTCTCTAAGAAAATGTACTGACCTAGAAGGCCAGCCGTGCAAGGATTAAGGATTGAGGATTGCACTATGGATTCAGGTACGCTTCTGCTACAGTGTTTTGATTTCTTAATTGATTTGGCATGAGATTGGGTTATAGAGTTTTAATTAATTTAGGAATTTTTCCAACAAGTGATATCAGAGCCTCTCTTATTGAATCATTAGGAAATTTTTAATTTTTTATTTGATGAATTAAATGTTCGGGTATATATAATTTCATGACTTTGTGAAATTATATATTAATTTTGGTTTACATATATTATATATATATGAAAAGATACGGTTTACATTTATTATGTTTCTGTTTCTCGGTGTTATATAGGTAACTGTGCAATTTTCGTTGATTCATATATACATGCATTGTATGGACTTGGCCATTTAAAGTTGTTGATGGCATCGGCTGCATTAACAAAGGGATCAGAATTTATTTATTTATTTTTTCGTTCTCTTTCACTTGGTGCTATTCACATTTTTTTTTTTGGTTGTCTATTCGGTGTGGTTTTGGTTTGGTCATGGTTTATGAACATAGAAGCCCATAATCCTTTTATTCCCATTATCATGTACATGCAGATGCAGTGTCCATTTTCGATTACTGTGCATGCATATATATGTAAAAGTGTTTCAGTTTTTGGATAATATCGTGTGTATATTCATCAATTATTGATGGCTTACGGTCACTTTGGTATTATTGCGCATGTTTTATTTGGTTTCATATGGTATATGCATGTGCAAATATGGATTGAGTTCATGTTCATATGGGAATGTACAGTACAATTTTGGAATTTAGTTTTGATTTGTTAACATATGCTGTATGTTAATAATAAAAATAAAATGCAAATTTGGTTTTTTCTTTTGCATTGCAAACTCGTGTACATATAATTATATGTATACCATTTTGGTTGATCTGATTTATTTTGTTTAAAAAACAAATGCAACGCAATTTTGCAATTAAGGTATTTTGGATACAATTTTAAATTTAAATAAATGTATGGTTTTATATATATTTTAAGATAAATTAGTTGAAGCAACATCTCATCAAAGTGAGCTCTCTTGTGGATATTAATTTATTTTAAAATATAAACGGTTATATGCATGTAACTTATGTGAATATTGATCGGCCCAAAGGAATGTCTGTATTTAACAGACTTATATGTTCATCTGTGGTAATAAATATGTGACGATTATTTGGTTTTTCATATGGATAATAAATCGGCCCAAAGGAAGATTTGTTATTCGATATGTTACTTATTGTCAGTGTTTGATTACTACACCAATATATCACTTACAAGTTAATATCGTTGTCCAAAAATATAATATTAATGGAGTGTCGGATATCTTGAGATGAGGTTTACCTTTATTTGAATTTATTATTATTTTTATTTTGGAACTTATGTGAGCTTGTTTTGTTTATTTGTTGTTCTCTATTCAGTTATGAATACTCCTGCTAATTTTACTGCCAACATCAATTTAGTTCCTATGGTAAATGGCATTGACTTGAGGTCATGGCAAGGGAACTTTTTGATTGTTCTCGGAGTCATGATGATCTTGAATAAGGCCATTTCAGAAATATTCAGGGGCACAATGTCTGAAAAGACAACTACGGTTAAACAGTTCCCTACAGAAATTGAAAAGAGGTTTGTCAAGACCGAAAAGGCTGAAATTGATACACTCTTGACAAAACTAATTTCAATGAGGTATAAAGGTAAAGGCAATATCAGAGAGTACATCATAGAGATGTCTCATCTTGCTTCTAAGTTGAAAGCACTTAGCACTACAAGAACACTTGTCTATGGGGGCGGTTTTATTTGACTGTAGGGGCGGTTTTAACCACCCCTATAGCTCCTTACGGCAGTTCAATGAACCGCCCCAACACTGCCGTTTATCACAGCGTCACTACATTGTAGGGGCGGTTCTGAAGACCGTCGGGGTCTACTTCCTTATAGGGGCGGTCCTATAGAAACGGTTAAAAACGTTGCAATAAATTCTTTTGATGCGGTTTAGTCCGCCCCTATGATTTAATTAAATTTAATATATATGTATGTGACAATTTGTTAGGGGCGGTTTTAAACATCCTTTGTTTATTTGGCACCAAATTTAGTCATTTGATAGAGG
>CATIWO010209005.1:0-10749 GCA_949673435.1 Macaranga tanarius
ATAACAACCATTAGATCAACTTTTAGTGAAGTGCCTTTAATCTATTGATGGACTTGAAAAAACTTGAGAAAAATGGGATTGAGAGGAGCCACTTCCATATCCATTTTGTATAAGCATGTATTCGAGAGTTTGAAATTGAACTTTCTTAACTAAATTCAGAGTAACAATTTCAAACTCTGTTGTTACTCTGATGTAAACATTTTGTTTATAAAATCTTATGTGGATCTCATTAAAAATAGTTATATATAAGTTCAAATGTTACGTTAGTTAAATTTTGTCAGAAAATTTATCGGTGCATTAAATTTTAAAAATAAAAAAAAATCAAATTTATTAAAAACACTAAAAATAGTGATTTTTTTGTTTTTTGGCTGTAATTTGTCCATATTTATATAATTACATGGAAAATGTAAATTGAGCAGCCAAATAGAAAAGGGGAAAAGGGGGTGGTTGAAACTTGAAAGTAGCTTTTCAGACCAACCGATATGGGATCACAGGGAAAAGGAGTTACAGATTCATCACAGAAAAATCTGAAAATCATAATATGCGGACAAATATTATCCTTCTTTTTCTTTTCTTTTGCAGATATCAGATCAATTTTTTTTTTCTTTTTTATAAATTTACTTATTACCAAAAGGAAAAATGACAAAGCCAAAGACAAGATATCAGCTAGAAAAAAGAAAACCAACAGATGGGTAGGTATATATATAATTTTAATATTATTATTGGTGATGAAGAATTAATGAAAAAAAATGAAGGGTAAAGGAATCTTCCCTCTGCAACACATGCAATTACAACAATCTGTTATACAATCTTTTTCCATTGTCAGTTTTTTGTACAGAAAAATATCTCCTCAAATTGTACATCAACTAGAAATTTCATTTATTTCTTCTCTAAAAAAAATAAAAAAAAGTCTTTATTTAATTATTTGAAATGCCAGCAGGATATAAAAGTGTATGCCTAATTTTTTATGATAAAACTTTCATGAATTCAATTCATAATTAAGGTAGAGAAATTAAAATGGAGAAAAAATAATTAAAAAATGAATTGCTTGTGTTGCTCAGAGCTAGGCATGCAGTGATAAACACATTGTAGAGTAGAAAAGGATTCTAACAAAATCCTAAAAAAAAAAAAAAAAGATTTTAACAAGTCATAAAAGAAAAAGGTATGTGTGTGGATACTAGAAATTAATTTAGAATGTTGAAGCATGAAAAAAATTGAAATATATTTATAATTATATTTTTTATGTATTTTTATCAATAATTTTAATCTATATGTTTTAATCATTGTTAAACAATAATTGAAATTTATAAAGAAATATTAACATGTATAATTTATGCATACAAACTAAATATATATAAAAATATTTAGTTAAATATAAAATGAGGCAGGTATCGAGCTTCCGGGTGGAGCAGGGAAATGTGAACCCATCCCCACACATCATTGTACCTTGCCCCATTCGGATCCGGTTAGGAGAGGTACCTCCGGGAGTTTTTTTGGTTGAAATTGCCATCTCTAGAAAAAATAATATATATATATAGTGCTGCAATATAATTAATCAGTGCATGATGAATACTTTGTATATATATGTTATAGGAGAAAGAATGAAAAAGAATTTAGCTTACCTTAAATATCATAGTGACAGAGCTAAGAGAAACAGCATCAAGAAGGAGGAAATATGCCTGAAATTGGAAGGGATAATTAACAAAAAGGAAATGCATAATGCATAATGTATATTATATATATAGTATCATAAATTAAACTAGATAACATATAAATTAAGTGTATGCGTGTGTTTATATATATACATATTTCACTAACAAATATATATTTATAAGAAAGATATAATTAAGATATGCAAATCAGATAAAGTCCTGAATTTGCCATGTTCTCCCACAGCTTTCTTGAACTTCTAAGCCACATCAAGAATTTATGTCTATATATATACACACACACTAAGATTGTATATAAGAAAAAGAAGAAAAAGAAGAAGTTCAAGAAAGCTGTGGAAAAGCATGACAGGACTTTTCCCCATCTTTTTCCTCTCATATTTTTGTTTTCTTGATGACGGCTGGCTGCTCACCATATTTATGTAGCTCACCAAATTATAGAACAAGAAAAATATATATATACATATATATAATATAAATAATGATGAGAGCTTGGAAATGAAGAATTTAATGGAGATAGATAGGTAGCTAGAGAGCAACAAAGACGACAGGGAGAAAGAAAGGAGGACCCTTTTGTCTGTAAAAAGAGAGGACCACTGTATAGCAGCAGCAGCAGTAGTGTTCGTAGTACACAATATATCATCAACATCAAAATAGATTGATGATAAGAGAGAGTGAATTTTTTGAAGAATTGTGGTAAGGTAAGGTATGGTATGGTAAGGTTATAATAAGGTAAGGTTGTATATATTAATGTAGGGTTTAATTTTCATAAGGTACGTGGACAATATCGAAAGAACATGCTTTATGAGTTGTTACTCGCCAGTAGGGTAGGTACATAGATTCATATATACAAACAAAATTTTTTCTGAATTTTTTTGCGCCCTTCATTTTTATCTTAATTTTTTTCATATTTTTATGTATATACACAACAGAATTTTAATTAAAAATCAGGAAAATTAGTTTGTGTAGTAGATAGTTTTAATTTTTAATTTTATATTCATTGATTAACACTTATAAAATAATTTTTGAGTGTATAAGCTGAACTAAAAATGAGTTTTAATCTTATATCATGGATTCTTTTGAAATTAAATATCCATAAAATAGTGGCTTCAAAAAGGCAGGTTTTTAATTAGAAAATTATGCATTTTGAGCGTAAAATAATAGAATTTTTTTTTGAAAAAATATTTATTGTGAAAGAGTATAAAAACAGCCCATCCCCTCACATGCTTGCATGTGACTACTCATCCTTGGCATTACAAGAAATATGCATGAGATGGGGTTAATTTTATGCTACTACCAGCATGTAGGGCCGAGCCCAGTCTGGTGGGATTTTAGCTAGTTGGGATTTTATTTGTTTATAATCAGGCCAAATTTGAGTCAATTTATTATATTATTTGGTCTTTATATAAGCTATTTATAAATTTAAATGAGTATACAAAATTAAAAAAATATAAACTATAAATGAAATTTATTCATTAATAAATTTAAAATAAAATATTCACTATTTATTTATAATATATTTAATAGAAATTGTAATTTTATTCTAATAATTCATAAAATATTTTTTACATTTAATATGAGTAAAAATTTATATACTTTATATTTTATATCAAATTATTAATTAATACATTAAACTTATAAGTTAGTTTGAAAGCTTTTATTTAAACTTATTTATAGGTTTCATGTGATAAATTTTATATAGTTTAAACTCGATTCGTTTATTAAATGAATTCTAATTAAATTGAATTTTGAGTAGTTAACAAACTGGTGGATTTGTTTATATCCATGTCTGCATGGCGGTTGTAGTTTTGTGTTTACTTATAATTATTGAAGAAGAATTTGCATGATATATAATCATATATACATAGATAATTAATGCCCATTTGCAAATATTTAGAATTTTGATGTTTTGTGGCATAAAAAGTGAGAGACAATGATGAAATAAAGATTTAATGACCATTTCTTTTAGAATTTAAATTCTTATTCATCAAATTTGTAAAACTAATTTTACTCGCTTTTAAAAAAATTATTTTTATTATGTAGTTGTGTTTAAATTTTCTGTGAATAAAAAAAGAATTGAGTGAAATCAATTAAAAAAAATAGCCCACTTTATGAGCAGGACAATAAGAACATAACCTTCGAGCTAGCTTCCTGCCGGTAAAATATCATTGATTATTTATTTCATAACGAAAAAAATACTGTGATATATTTTTTTTTTTGTTAAAGAAAAATGTATGAGATACATTTAATGAGAAATGTGATATATATTTAATTTTGGCTCCACAATGTCTCCTTACAATTTACAACTTTTGATAATCTAGTCACATTGTGGGTGCGATTCAAACCTAAACATATTAATATTCTGATGCGATTCGTATCACACCATTTTTATTTTTTATTTTTTTTAATCTAAATTTTAAATAAAGTATATTTAACTAAAAAAATGGAAATATATAGAAACAGTAAAAATAATTAAACATTTTAAATTTTTAAAATTTTCTCTAAATTTATGTTTCCATCTCTATGGGGATTATTTTTATACTTAGAAATAAAAAAAGTTTATTGAATTTTTTTTGTCTAAATCACTGGTATTCAGAGTCTATTGGACTCTAACTAATTCAGTTTGATCTGAGTATGAACACAGAAGCGGCAAAAATTTCCCAACAACTATTTAATGTGATTGCGTTCATTCATTATAACTCGAACTCAATAACCATACCAACTAATTGTAATGGTTGGTGGTTATTAAGTCTTTTTTTAATATACATATGTGTATTTATAATGTACGAATAAAATAGAGATAGATTTTATTTATAATCTCTAATTTTATTTGTATTTCTTTTATGGCTTGTAAATTTTAATTTGCAGTAATAAAATCTCTATGTCGGCATCATAACTGGCTACAAATTCCGAAGGTTGGTTCGGTAATAGAGCCCAAGCCATTATGAAGTGCTCGACCTGGTTCATAATTCATGTTAAGCTCATTTTGAATGCGGCAGGTAGTCGGTTATCATGATGGAATAGTGGAAATATGCAGAAGCTGAAGATTTGACCCAAATAAAAAAAAAAAAAAAGAACAGTTCCACATTCACAAATACGCTCAAATTGTCCATTGTCAATTATTATCAGTTTAAGCTTACTTGCAAATCCTCTACTTATTTTTGTTAACAGCTTTTAATGTTCATAGTCTTTTAGCACAATTGTTCATGTTAACTTATCGTTTGAATTTCAATGTTAATTTCAGTTGTCCATATGCAAATTTCAATCTTTTAGCATTCAAGTTTTCATTCCATTTGCTTATTTAAATCTGCATTGCAGTAAAAATTAGGAAATTTGTGATAAAGAAACTTAGATATCATAGTTTGATAAGAGTTAAGTACATTAGATATTATTTATCCTCATTAATTAGCTGAAGATTTACTGTTGTTTGCAAATTGGACCAACACTAGAACTCTATTAACTTATATAATATTATAATGTCATATTACAATAATCCACAAAAAATTAAATACATGTGAAGTTATTATACCATGTACGCAATGATTATTTTTTGAAATTAAGAAAAAGATTTAATATTATTGAAAAGATTTTTACAATAAAAATTAAAATTTAAGGACTATAATAAAAATATATACTTGTAAATACTGTTTGTGAAATTTATTCTACAAATATCAGAAATTATTTGAAAGAATGGGGCTCAACAATACGTATGTGAATTTCTTTTAAAACCGAAGAGAAAAGAGACAATAAACAAACCCTTAATTTATTAAAATAAAAAATTAAACTATTAGACTAATAAATTTTGGCGTAGATGTGGATTGTAATGCAATGGACATATAGGTAATAGGTGTACAGGATTATGAAGCAAAGTTTAACCTTGCGAAGGAGCTCCAATAAAAAAAAACTAAAATTTTAATTGTAAAATTATATGGACATATTGGTAAGAAAAAACATAAATAGTGTAATTAAAGATTAGATAAAATATTTTAGGGATGTAATTGCAACTTTTCCTTTTTACGATCAATCACTGCAACTGCGAACGAAAGAAAAAATAAAAAATCAGATCAAACAAATTCTTTGAATTCAAACAGAAATTAGTATTAATTTTGTTGTCCCACAAAAATTCAACAACCAAAATAATAATAATAATAATAAGAAGAAGCAATGAATCTATATGCTCATGACCTCTCTCTTTTCGACTTCAGCAATTTCTCTGATCCAATTTTTGATCCCATTTCTCAACACCATCATCACCGTCTTCTACGCCGTTCCTCTTCTTCATCAGACTTTTCTGAAGATAAACTTTACCATGTTAACGCTAGTAGCTTATATGATGATGAAAATAATGATAAAATTAATGGTACATCAGTGATTTCCAAGTCTAAGAGCCCACCAAGGCATCGCCATGATGGTACTTCGCCTCTGCCTTTGGGGATGGACTGGAGTCTCCCTCCTCGTAAATGGGTATGTCTCAATTTTTAATCTTTTCTAGGTTTTAGCATATGGGTATGTGTTAACTTGGTGTAATTTATGGGGTTTTGTTGTTTTTTAGGAGGATTTGTTGATTGAGTAGGTTGTTTGATTCCATTATGCTCATAGATTTAATTTTTTTCTCTTAGTTCAAGGGAAAAAAGTAGCAGTTTAAATGTTGTAGCATTTGCATGCAAAGGCGTAATTTTTTATGAACATAGAGGCGAGGTCCCGAATTTTGATTCTTTATGGCTTTTAGGTTGCCTGTACCTCTATAGCTTCCCTTGTGTTAGCTAGTTGGCTCTTCTTACTATAAAATTTTATTGCAGTAAATTTGATATTATATCATTTTGATTACAAAATTCAGAAATGAAAAAGAGATGTGTAACTTTTGCTCAATTGGGAAGGAAATTTGGCTCCAATTGTTGCTCTTACGGTTCCTGAAACATTACATGTGAGAACTTTTGGTTTTGATCAGTGTAATGTGTTCAAGAATGGCAAATTTGGGAGTCATTGGAACATATTGTAGGAATTGAACTTCACGTTTTAAGAGTGTCCACGAAAATTTCAGCAAATGAAATGGGTGAATTAGAGTTGTATGGAAGAGTGCGAGTAGTACAAACTCATTGGGTGATACCATGAATTTCAAACTTAAAATGTAGTTATCATCAGTTGTTTAATGTCGCAGATATGCATATGTTTAGCTCTAATAGAAATCTGTATGTAATTTGAACCTTGTGTTCAGTTGATCATATTTCACATTATATCCTAATACTCAATGTAGGATGGGCGGGACTCTATTTGGCCCCAGGATCCTCATACAGGATGGAGTTACTGTGTCACAGTTCCTTCTTGGATTCTTCTATCAAAGACGAGAGGTTCAGATCCTGTGGCGGTATGCTTTTTCCACAGCTTGCTTGCTCTCAAATTAGACCTGTTTATCATTTTATCTTTAATTTTCTTATTGGAAGCTATAAGACTTCCCACCACTTTTCTCACAGGGACTGAATACAATATTATATTAAGGGGTGGGTTTAAATGTTTGGTTGATTAAACAATGAGAGATAATTTTTTTGAGTGACATTATATTATACATTCGTTTTTTTTTTTCTTGAAGTTCATGTGTAGATGTTAACATTCTTTAAGCACACTACAGTTTTACAGAATCCAAATTGGTATACAATCCCCAGAAGGGATCACCACGACTCGAGGGCTTCTGCGAAGATACAGTGAATTCTTGAATCTACTTTCTGAAGTGAGTAAAATGTCAAATTTACTGTTATTATCAGAGTTTTGGTTTGCTTTTGAGATGCTGCATTTGGTGAATGTGCTCATTTTTTGTCTTTACTATTCTTTACAGCTTAAAAAAGTGTTTCCTGAGAAAACTTTGCCTCCAGCTCCTCCAAAGAGGATTTTGAGAAGGAAAAGCAGGGTACTAATTGAAGAGGTATGCTAATTTTCTTTTTCCTTTGCATTTTTCATGGCTATTTATCAATATTCCAATATATATAATTTTAAAAGCAGTGGAATCAGTTGTTGCCAATTCTTGAAATAGCAATGGATTATATGTGCATTTTTTAATCACTATTTGGAATAGAAAATTAGATTTTCTCCATGCATATATAGAGAGTTGTGGATAATATTCTTAAAATGGTTAGTATTTTGCAGCGGAGACGTTCTCTGGAGGATTGGATAGAAAAGCTATTATCAGATATTGATGTATCAAGAAGTGCTCCTGTGGGAACATTTCTCGAACTAGAAGCTGCTGCAAGGTCATGTAAGTTTTTCTTGAATCTTGACACATCTTCAAAAATAATAGTTGACTTTACTTAAAGCACTCATATCTGACAATGAGACTTGGATATGAGTGGCATTTTCACACTTCAAAATATATTTAAAATCTGTGAAAATTTTAGAAAATAGGTGTGTCCACCTGCTGTGAGGTCATTTCAGTGTCTCTTGACACATCTTCAAAATTAATATTTGTTTTTATTGCTGAACTTTGACCAGAAGTTGTCATATATTCATAGTTTTTCAAATTCTTGACTTTACCTAGAGGTCTCATCTCTGATAATGTGACTTGGATATGTCTATGGAATTTTACACTTAAAGTAGTTGAAATTCTATGCACATTTCAGAAGATAGCTCTCTCTGACAGTCTGACCACAGGACATTACTGCTTGAGTTCAAGGGACATTTTTAGCTATAAAACAAGTGCTATGGTACTACTTTTCTAATAAAGATCTAACCCGTATCCTTTTTCAGATTTTGATAATGTGAATCAGCAAAACTTGGATTCAAATTCTTCTGCTGGTGACATAATTCCATTGGGTTTTTTTCACACCAGCTCAGATGTTTCTCTGCCGGCTGCTAGTGTATCAGTTGCATCTGACAATCTTAATGATTCTCCTGAGATATCAGAACTTGGAACACCAAGGCATGCAAGAGATAATAGTGTTGATTTGGGATTGGAGGCTTCCACTTCTGAGCAAAACATAACTGATCTGACAGAAACACATCTTACATATGGCATATTTAACCGAAAAACTATTCTGGATAACCTAGAAAAGTTTTCCTGGCAGAAAATGCATAGTGGAAGAGAGAAAAATATCACAAGTGAAGATAAACACTCTGAGAATATATCTGGAAATAAATCTTTTCTTGGGGATGGAAATGAACCTTTGCCTCGAGTTGAGTATCAAAGACTGGATGGTCATGTCCGCAGACTATCGACAGAGAGTACTGGGAGTGACATAAGTTCCATAAAAACTAGTGAAGTATCAAATCTGGGAGTGGGCAATTTGTTTGGTGATGACCCTCTTGATCTTCCAGAAGGTGCTGAAACTTCTAAAATAATTGATGCTCCCATAGGCTCAAAATTGCATTTCCCAAGAGATTTACTAGTTGCCCTTCCATCAGACGAGCGCCATAAGTTGAATAGGGTTCTCAATACTGTCCAGCAGAGAATAGTGACAGCAAAAACGGACATGGAGGATCTTATTGCCAGATTAAATCAGGAAGTTGCTGTGAGGCAATTCCTGACGACTAAGGTACGCTTGACTACATTTTTGACATGGCATATGCAACTTTGATTTTTGTTGGCATTGGGGTTTCATCATTTTTAAGGTACAGTAGTGATTGATTTCAAAGATGTTTTATAGTATTTCAATCTTTTTTTGTCCTTCTTTCTTGTCAAAACATCATGCAAATAGCTATTTTTATTCCTTCCATGATTTACTGCATGATGAGTTCTTGCTGTCATTGTTATCATCCTTCCCTTTGTATCTAATTGTACTATTGCTGGCTATTTTTATTTTGAAGCAATAATTTCTCTTCATAGCTAAAATATTCCTTTTCTACATTGTAGTTTACTAGGATACTCTTAAGGAATAGGTCTGGTCTAGAGCTAACTGGGTTTTGGGGCTTTTACTGGATTTATCTGCTAGATATTTAGTTTAGCCTGGATGCCTAATACCTAAAAAGGATTGTAAATCAATGAAGTAGGAGGAAGATTAGCTTTGAGGTTTAAGAATAGACTCAAGGAAGCCCTATGTTTAGTGTTTCTTATGTTTTTTTGCTTATGAGAAGATAAATTCTTGAACCTGTTGAGTATTGCTTGTGAAACTGTTTGTAAAATGTGGTATTTAGGCCACTGTATCACTTTTTCCTTACAAATATTGTATATTGCTCAAAATCTTCTTGGATGATAACAGTAATATCTTGAAAATATAGCTGTCACTGTCGACTTTATAATTAATTAGAAATTTTCTGTATAGAAGAATTATTTAATTGTTGATGCATTTAATTTGTTCATGAACTGGTTTTGTTGTTATATTCATAGCTGAGAGCATCAGCTTATTTTTGCTTACGAAAGCATCATTGAACATAATTGTGTCTACACTTGCACTCACCATAATTGTTTAGAAGGATATAGAAAGGACACTGTAGTTTCTAATTTCAATACAATGATTGCTACTGATTTGGAGGATTCTCTCATAGGTTAAGGATTTGGAGGTGAATCTTGAGACTAATAGGAGTAGTTGTAAAGAAAACATGCAGCAATTAGCTGTTTTAATTGAACGGGAAAGATTTGCACAGATGCAGTGGGATGTGGAAGAACTCCGTCGGCAGTGTTTAGAGGTAGAACTGAAATTGAAATCAGAACAGGTTTATTTACTACTCTGATCTTTCTGTTTACCACACTCTATTGTATTGCCTGTTACACGTATTACTGAACAATGTGCATGAAAATTTCAGGATGAAAAGGCACGCATTGAGTCTGCAAAAATTTCTCTCATTCAGGAGAATGAAATGTTGTTGCAACAATTGGATATTGTAAGGGAAGAGCTTGAAAACTTGCACAAGCATCATGAGGATCTAGAGCTAAAGTCAAAAGCAGATGTAAAGCTCCTTGTGAAGGAGGTGAAAACTCTAAGAAGTTCCCAGTCAGATCTGAAACAAGAGCTTAGCCGCCTGATGAAAGAAAAATTAGAAATAGAGGTTATCTATTTTCTATTCTGTTCCATTTTTTTTACCGTCAATACAATGGTTTCTCTGAAAAATATCATCATTTTTCTTGTTCTGTTAGTTCTAGGTATTTTTGGTAGATCAC
>CATIWO010209025.1:0-11195 GCA_949673435.1 Macaranga tanarius
AGGGACCATAACCACCTATATAGATAACAATCCTGTTATCTTTTGGTTTCTATTTTAGCCCATCATTAAAATAGAATTACCCATTAGTCTCTACACATTAAAGGCCCACACCCTTTAGATACATTAAAGCCCAAATTTATCAAAACCCAATTGATCACTTTAAATGGGCTTAACTTTTTATGACAGTCCACAATACATAATTATTTACATATAAGCCCAATGTTGGATTAATGATCCAACAGTGAATACAGTGACGGCAAAAGTAGATCAACAGAACACGATGTTGACTACAGTTTTGAGCTGTGAATAGAGTGCTCTTCTCCTCATCGTCGTCGTTCAAATACCTTGCTAGTTTTAAGTCTTCATCACTCCCTTAAATAAAACTAATAGTAGACTCACCAGAAGAACTGAGATTCGAAGAAACCCCAAAAGATCCAAACTCAAAAGGGAAGAAATTATTGAAATAGTCAGCTTTAAGGCCAAACCCATCCTTTAACAGTCTTGATATTACTGTGATCGTTGTTATTTTGCTTCTTCCCGTTGTTGTCGTTGTAATCAATTAAAAACTCAGGAGGCAGCCAAAACTAAAGTGAAAAAGCGTTACCTTTCAGTTCCAAAACGACGTGCTTTGGAGAAAATGATGACTCAACAATTCTTTTGCTGATTTAATATATTATTTGAATAAAAATATATTCCGCTCCACATCAGCAAAAATAACTGTATATTTTCGTCGGAAAGTATTTTTGATAAAATTATTGTAGTTTCACACTAAATTTTAAAAAATTGAAAGAATGAGCTAAAATTGTTAAAAAGTGAATAATTGAAGATTTTTTTTTATGTAATTAGGCCCTTTACATAATATACACAAGGAAAAATCCTTTTGACACAACAAATCAATTAATGCTAAGTTCAATTACTAATATATCCTTTAATATTTTAGCTCAAAAAAAAAATATGAACAATTTTAATAAAATATTTTTATTTCCAAAATTTTGTCTACAATTTTGTCAAATCTTGTATCAATATATGTTACCATAAAAACTTGTAAAACAATCCATCTATAAATATTCTTTGAGTATATGAATTTTTTCATTTGCTTGGGTGCTCTACTATTTCTGGTGCAGTCTTTTGTTTAAGAATATAGTTATTACTCTACCCCTTTTATATATATGTTGTGTTTCTAAGTCCATTTAACGACACGCTGTAAATGCCATGAGCAGGGACAGGGACTGTATTTGTATCAACAAGAGTGATAACTTAGAAAAAAACATACAACTTATCATATGCTCAAAAAGGACATTATATGTTTCCTATATGACTAAAGAAGAAAAAAATGATAACTTTAAAAAACTAAGAATATTATACCACTGACCACCGCCTTATAATTTTATAAAATTAATAATAAATAATTTTATATATTAATATCAAAAATTCAAAAAAATTCCTAATTTTTTTATATAAAACCTTCCAAAATTTTATAGACATTATTCTCCATATCAACAATTTCACTAAAAAAATAATTTTTTAAAATCCTACTTTTATGCTCTAACGTTATGGAGAGCGAGAATAGAGCAAATAATCCAAACATATATGAATTAATGGAACAAATATTTGGTATAACTGAAAATAATAGTCTAATAAATTCAGGAACGGATGGTGGCGAAGATGAATATTCTCAAGATTTGTATATGCAGATCTATTTATCTATTTATATGACATATTATTAATAATTTTCTTTTTAAATAACTTTGTTTTTAAAAATCCTTAAATTAAGTCGGCTCTGTGCCTCTGTTTATGTTTTGGAATCTAAAACAAAAGGGCCCATATATCATATATATTTTTTCTATACGCGACCAGCCTCAATAAAAATTATAAAATTTAATGTCTAAAAAACAATAAATTTCTACTTATATTTATATCTCAATGTTTTTAATAGTTTAATTTAAATATATTTCTATTATAATTATTTAAATAAAAGTGATGCCATGCTGTAGTAATTAACTAGTGTACGTATGTATATGTCCACATATATACTAACACCAATTCATACAAAAGTTAAAAAAAAAAAGTTTATAGACCATGTTTTTCATTTTTACTACAAGCAAAGGTACTCATGTAAGATATTATAAGATTTTTTAGTAGTATAAAAAAAAATATTAAAAATGCACACATATTTTTTTAAAAATATGGGGAATATTTTTTTTTCAAAAGTACTCATGTAAAAATTAATTTTTTGAAATAATATTAATAGTAAAAATATCATAAATATTTCATTATTATTTAAAAAATTAAAAAATTAATCAAACATGAAAATAAAAATCTATAAAATTAAATTAGAAATAATAAAACACTATCTTATAATTAAAAACAATTATAAAATTAATGCTAACCAATTAAAAAAAGAAAATATAAAAACTAAATAGAACACATATATGAAAATAAACAATAATAAAAAAGAAAGATATTTATAGAAATATAAAAAAATCTTTGATATAAAAATTTAGTAAAGTATCATTCCCACGAGAATTAATTATTGAGTATTATTTCATTTAGTTAACTATTTGCCTAAACAAATAAAATAATTTGAATTTAACCACCCTAAAATTGCTGCAAAATAGTAAACCATAAAATAAAACTCAATATAAACAAGATCAAAACAATGCAAATAACACTATACCAATAAATGAATGTATGAACTAGAACTTCACCTTTCACTTAGTTCAAATATTAACTCATTAACAAATTACTTTAACCTAAGCTCAAATCATTTATAATATGCTCATCAGCTAATGTACTTATAAATCTTTCCCAAGTAATTATAAGTTGGTTTAATTAACTCAATTGTTAGCTATAACTTATGGACTTCTGCCTCACTAAGCATAATCTAACAACTTCTTAACTAAGCTTAAACTCAATAATGAATCATGCAATATTGATAATTAAAAGTTCTCCCAACTCAATTAACATCAATAGATTTTAATCTAGATCCTAAGCATTAATCACCTCTTGGTCTCATAACACTTATACGTATATTCAACATAAACAATAAAGCTCAAAGCATGCATCACCTTCCGGTCTCAACATACTTTAACCCTGACCCATAGTTGAATATAATTAAGCATAAGAATAAAACCTATATGCAAGAAATCAACTTAAATTAAAATAAAAAGTAAGAGTTAATACATCCCTAAGCTACTTAGATCCGTCCTAATACATAATGAAAATCTAGCCTAACATATTTATGATTATAAAAACTAAACTCATGAACATTCTTATAAATAATTCAAAGAAATAATAAGAAGAATAAGAGATAAGAAACTCTTTAATCTCTACCCCTCTTCAACTTCTTGAATGTTAAATACTCACAAACTACGCTTACACAATGATGAATACCCTAATTCTGTGTTTTAGAATACAAACTATAAAAAACTATTGATAAATATATTGCAAATGTTAGTTCCACTTTATATAGGCATAAATTCATCCAAATATGAATTATAAGTGAATTTGGTCTTCCCAAGTCAGAATCCTTGTCAAACTAGGATTACTGCATCTTGCTATGCACATAAGCTGTATTGCATGATAATTTAGCCTTTCAAGATAAACAAATTAGCTCTTGAGCTCTTTATAAAATTGTATCTCTTTGAGTTAACTTCTTGTAACATTTTGAATCTCATGAATTTGAATCTTGTAGAGAAAGTTATGGCTGAAATACTAAAGTATGCTACATTGGGTATGCATGCAAGAATACCCTCACAGCCATGACATAAACCCTCACGGTCGTGACACTACTTTTTCACCTATTTCTTCAACTCAGGCACCTCCTCACAGTTGTGAAATACTCCCCAATGCTTTTTCTTATAGAATTAGGCTTTGGTTGACCTCAAATTGCATCCTACTCGAATCCTAAGTCTTCAAACCCTTGAAAAACATGAGAAAATACCTTAAATGCATAAAAAACTTACATAAATTAATAATTAATCATAAAAATCAAACCTTAAACTATTCCTAATCCTAATCCTATATGGATTATACAAAACCTAATAAAATACTAAGAAAAACCCTAAACCTATATGAAATGCAAATTAGCTACCTAAAAGCTTAAACTAACATGATTTAACCAAATAATCACACTACAATAGGTAAAACTAACTAGATATAAACTCAAAATAAGTATAAAATATGGACTTATCAAATCCCTCACACTTAGATTTTTACTTGTGCTCAAGCAAAGACTTTATTAAAATTATAATTCATGGATATGAAGGAATTTCACAAACCATAACAACATTTAAATGTACATACTTAGCATAACTTCTATACATCAAAATCAAAGATTAAAAATAAGCCAATGATAGTATTTTTCAATAGAGTTAATGAAAAAGTATGTAAAATAATACTCATGAATCATAAGCAAATTCGAATAATTTTAAATGTTAGAATCCTTTAACATTTAAGAATAATAGCTAACTAATTAATTTAAGCACAACTAAGGGCAATCTCTTAAGGAGGTAAATATAAACAATTCAATTAAGAGTACCTCACTCAAGAACCTCGGTTTTACTCATACTTAGGTCAGTTTGGGCATAGAGCATTGGCATGAGTGACCAACCCTTAACTTACTCACAACCTCAAGCATTGGCGTAGAGAAAACATGAATATGCACAATTTGAAAGCATAACAACATTTAAATGTACATACTTAGCATAACTTCTATACATCAAAATCAAAGATTAAAAATAAGCAAATGATAGTATTTTTCAATAGAGTTAATGAAAAAGTATATAAAATAATACTCATGAATCATAAGCAAATTTGAATAATTTTAAATGTTAGAATCCTTTAACATTTAAGAATAATAGCTAACTAATTAATTTAAGCACAACTAAGGGCAATCTCTTAAGGAGTTAAACATAAATAATTCAATTAAGAGCACCTCACTCAAGAACCTCAGTTTTACTCATATTTAGGTCAGTTTGGGCATAGAGCATTGGCTTGAGTGACCAACCCTTAACTTACTCATAACCTCAAGCATTGGAGTAGAGAAAATATGAATATGCACAATTTAAAATGCAATACCCGCAAGTATATGAGATCGAAATAGTAGTATATGGTGCGTACAAGTGTCGTATCCCACAAGGATTAAATGATCTAGCCACTAATTAATATTATTTAAAACTTGCTTAAGGCTCAAATAAATTTAATAAGAGTTCTAATCAATTAAAATAAAATCTAAATGCTAATCTACTATTATAATAAATTCTAAAGCAACAACAATTAGAGCAAATATAACATTTATTAGGATTTTTCTACCAATTCATTTTTCATGTAATTTTAATTATTCTTCAAAGCAATGCATTTTCTTAGGTCTAATAATGCATCAAATCGATTATAAATTGGTTAAACATGCATTCAATAATTTAAAAACTATGGCTTAACTTTCATCCTCACTCATAATGATTTAAATCAAGCACACACATTATAAAGCAAAGTCTATCCTAAATTATGGACATAAATAATTTAAGTTATTTTTAATTATTAAATTAATTCATGTTATGCTTACTTCTTCCATTAGTTTTACTATATTTCAATGCATAACCCTAACTAAAATTATGTTTAAGTTGGCCAAACATAAACAAGCATGAATAACAATAAACATAAAATACATTCATTAGAGAAATTGATTAACTTTAATTAATTAATAAACCATGGTTCATGACATGAAGATAAATCCTAACAATATGTAATTAATCTACATCCATAGAAATAAAACACTTTCAAGAAGATATAGTAAGAGTTACACAATTTAGAATTATAAAGAAGAAAAAGCATCAAACTCTTGAATTGCCATTCTAATCTTCAAGCCTTCTTTCTCCTCTTGAATCTTTTGTTGTTCTTCTTATTTCTAATAATTTTTCATGGCTTTGCTGCTATTTTTATAAAGATAGCAATAAAGTATTTATAGGCTTGGGAAGTTAATAGACAAAGGGTACAAGTTAATCTTTGATGAAGAGTCATGTGCTTTAACATCAGCAGTAATTTTAAGGACATTTTTAGCAATACAAACAAATAAATTAAGTCCATATGTCTCATGAAATTATAGCTCTCTGAAATAGCTTTTTATAGCCTCTTGAATCACTTGAATCCGAGTTTTGTAGAGGGAGTTATGGCCGAAAGAGTGCAATATGGTCTAAATAGCCATATCTCTTCACACCTGTACTGAGTCATGAATAGTGTGCCGGGTCGTGACAGACTGACAGTACACTTTGGTATCGAGTCAGCAAGAATGGTGCCAAGTGGTGATAGCCCCAAACACTCTAAATCTTGCCTTTTTCAACTCTTTTGACCTTGAATGACTCCTATATGCCCATACAACTTTCTTAAACTCAAATAAACTTCAAAAACATCAATGAATCATCCAAATTCATGTGAATTTACTTGACAACAATGAAGATCAAAAGAATTTGTGATTATGAATAAAATGCATTAAGATTAAGCTAAAATGTGAACTAAATGCAACCTAAATATGCATGAAACATACTAAAATTACTATGCTAATTAAAACATATTAAACTCCCCCACAATTAGACTTTGGTTGCCCTCAAGCAAAACTCAAAGATCAAAAATGAAGGTTTAAACAGAAGATCAATAGATTACTCCTTTCAATTTAAAATGATCAAATACTAATAAGGGTCATAACTACATTAAATAAAAAAGACATAAGGAAAAGAGATTTAACATCTTCTCCGCAAGCCCTCAAAAGCCTAGAATAAGTACAATAATAATGTAGAAAATAAAGTAACCCCACCAAGTATTATTATAAATGAAATCCATGTAAGTCAAATTAAATTCTAATTCATTAATTAAAGTCAAGTTTAAGGGAAACTACTAAATTATAGAGGACAAAAGGAAAGCACACGTACTAATGCAATCAATCTTAATGCATTTTTGGATAATAAAACCTTGAGATATTATTAGAAATCCTTTCCGAAAGAATGCAAATGGGGAACAAACATAAATACATACAACTTACTCGGAATCATAACGTCATCAAGTGGCTCCTTGTTTTTTTACGGCGAGTGCATTTTACGCTCTTTCTTGCGATTTTTTTTATCTCTTTTTTATCATCATTTTTTATCATCATTTCATTTTTTTTAAATCCTCATCCTTTGTTGATCAATTACAAGTACGTATTATGGCTATAGTTTCCTTTTTTAACAAGCATATATCATTTCCCTAAACTTAAGCTCAATGCATTAGTCCAAATTAATTAATTAAAGTGATTTCAAAAGCAATAACACAAGGTAAAAGTCACCATCAAACCTACACTACCTTGTCCTAATTCTTAGCAAATAAGGCAAGAGAAGTGGATAATCAATCAAAATTTAAATGTTTCTAAAACTTAATATATTAATGAACCAAATTAGAGAAAAATCATTCAAAATTAAAAAGGAGTATAAAAATAAGATCAAAAAGTTTTTTAAAAGGATGCAACCAAGCATAGTAAACTAAAAATGCAAACACAATTACATAAACGCAAAACACATAAAATAAGAAAAATATAAAACAACTAAAATAGACAACTAAAATAGATAACCCCTCCCCCACACTTAAAATCACACATTGCCCTCAATGTGACCATGCAAACACAACAAAGACAATTAAAAAAAATATAAGTGCAGAAAAAATGGGTTAAGAAATGCAAAACATAGATTACACACTTAATAATAAAATTCAAATAACAATTACCTAAAAACAATTGATACATAAATTGCCTTAAATCAAGCCAAACAAAATTAATTTTTATGTTAACCCAATTTAATCCCCTGCAACGGCACCAAAAACTTACTTATGTATAATTTGAAATGCAATACCCTGAAGTATTCGAGGTCGAAATAATAGTATATGGTGCACACAAGTGTCGTATCCCATAAGGATTAAATGACCTATCCACTAATTAATATTATTTAAAACTTGTTTAAGGCTCAAATAAATTTAATAAGAGTTCTAATCAATTAAAATAAAATCTAAACGCTAATCTACAATTATAATAAATTCTAAAGCAACAACAATTAGAGCAAATATAACATTTATTAGGATTTATCTACCAATTCATTTTCCATGTAATTTTAATTATTCTTCAAAGCAATGCATTTCTTTGGGTCTAATAATGTATCAATTTACTCTTTCGATTATAAATTGGTTAAACATGCATTCAATAATTTAAACACTATGGCTTAACTTTCATCCTCACTCATAATGGTTTAAATCAAGCATACATATTATAAAGCAAAGTCTATCCCAAATTAGGGATATAAACAATTTAAGTTATTTCAAATTATTAAATTAATTCATGTTATGCTTACTTCTTCCATTAGTTTTACCATCTTTCAATGCATAACCCTAACTAAAATCATGTTTAAGTTGGCCAAACATAAATAAGCATGAATAACAATAAATATAAAATACATTCATTAGAGAAATTGATTAACTTTCATTAATTAATAAACCATGGTTCCTGACATAAAGATAAATCCTAATATTATGTAATTAATCTACATCCATAGAAATAAAATACTTCCAAGAAGATATAGTAAGAGTTACACAATTTAGAATCACAAAGAAGAAGAAAGCATCAAACTCTTGAATTGCTATTCTAATCTTCAAGCCTTCTTTCTCCTCTTGAATCTTTTGTTGTTCTTCTTATTTCTAATAATTTTATATGGATAAAATGTGTTCTCTATTGCTACTTTTTTATAACGATAATAATGAAGCATTTATAGGCTTAGGAAGTTAATAGACAAAGGGTACAAGTTAATCTTTGATGAAGAGTCATGTGCTTTAACATCAGTAGTCACTTTAAGGGCATTTTCGGTAATCTAAACTAATGAATTAAGTCTATATGTCTTTGAAAAAATAAAAGCCCTCTGAAATATCTTTTCATAGCCTCTTGAATCACTTGAATATAAGGTTTGTAAAGGGAGTTATGGCCGAAAGAGTGTGATATGGTCCGAACAGTCATGTCTCTTCACACCCGTGCCGAGTCATGAATAGTGTGCCGAGTCATGATAGTGCACTTTGGTGCCGAGTCGGCAAGAATGGTGCCGAGTCATGCCGAGTGGTGACAGCCCTAAACACTCTAAAGCTTGCTTTTTTCAACTCTTTTGACCTTGAATGACTCCTATATGCCCATAAAACTTTCCTAAACTCAAATAAACTTCAAAAACATCAATGAATCATCTAAATTCATATGAATTTACTTGACAACAATGAAGATCAAAAGCATTTGTAATTATGAATAAAATGCATCAAGATTAAGCTAAAATGTGAACTAAATGCAACCTAAATATGCATGAAACATACTAAAATTACTATGCTAATTACAACATATCAAAACACAATTTAATTACACATATCATGCACTATTTTTTTAAACATTTGATGAGAACATTTTACGCTCTATCTCACCTTATTAATTAATACTTAGATTAATGAGTGTATTTTACGCTCCATCTCACTATTTTTAGTTAGTTTCTATCATAACTCATGTAATTAAAAGCAATTCTAATAATTAAAATCACTCGACTAAGATAAATTCTCCATGACATAGTACTTTATACACCCTTCACTCACTTACTAGAAAAATACATTTTAAGTTTCATCAAACTCAAATGCTTAAATTCAACTTTTAACTTCAATACATAAGAACTAAATGAAGCCATAATTATACCAAGAAAACTCAACTTAATATATAAGAATTATAGTTTTGATGAATGCAAAAATGTAAGGTAGGGAAATTGGAGTTAATATTTACAAAGTTTTAAATATTATAGTGTAATTAACTTATTAACCTAATGATATACATCTAAACAACTTAAGGATGCAGTAAAAAGTTAAAAATTTCTTACAAATTTTAAAATAAACTAAACGTAAGCTAAACTAATAAAATTAAAATAAATATAACTAAAGAAAAGGATAAGAGATACTCCACCCACACTTGAATTGAACATTATCCTTAATGTTGGCTCATGAATGAGAAAAGAGAAAAGCTAAAAAAAACTACAACATTAAAGAGAAATATTAATTTATAAAGAATAAATAAAAGTAATAATGCATGAAGCACACATAAACCATTATTAAGAAATTAATACATTACAAAAACATAATATAACACTAAACACTAAAACATATGAAAAACATAAAACACTAAAAACATAAGACATAACATAACATAACATATAAACTCATGCTAGTATATCCCTCTCAAGCATTACCATCATGCTCATCTCCTCCTTCTTCATCATCTCTACCTTCACCCTCTTATACACTATAAAATATAGTAGGTGTAGTTTGGCATGGAGGTGAAATAAATTCCCTAGATATAAAGTAGACATCAAGATTGTGACTCATCCTAGCCATATTAGTGTTGATCATACCAACTATATTTTCTAATGTAGTCATGCGCAAGTCCAACCCATGCATTTGAGCCGTGAGTGTTTCCATAGTCACCTCTTATAATTGGTCACCTTGCCTAACTTCCTTTTATACATGTGGTTGAGGTTGAGGTGGTTGTGCACCCCTTTGATGTGGAACTAATATATATTGCTTTTGTTAGATCATGATTATATTAGTTGTGTGCCCTAGGCCAATTGTTTTATGGCCACATTGTGACTTTTGTCATTTTGTATCTTAATAATAAAGAGGTATTTTTTTCATCATTTTGACTCTCTTATGGCTAATTCTGTCTCAGATCATCAAGTATGTGACTTGATAGTAAAACTCTTAGATTAAAATTAAATTATGTTCTAAATTATCCCCAGTCGGTCATTATTATGGAAGAATAATGAACGAAGACTAGTATGAGGTTGACTGATGATCATATTTTACTGATCATGTATATGATGTACTAAGTCAAATTATAAGTACATAGGATGTATTGGATGACCCACTATGAGAATACTACATGGATAATTTTCATAAGTAATTCTCATCACAATGATATTAGTTTAGTCTTCTGACTTGAGATCATCCTAGAGTCCTACATGATGAGTTCTATATTTTGAAACATTCTAATGTTATCTTTAACAAGATGATATAATAGATTATTGTTGGATATAGAATGAATCATGTAAGGAATATGAGTGATCAAGAAGGAATTTGTCTCTCACTGATCATAAGAAAGATATCTACAGGTT
>CATIWO010209086.1:0-22694 GCA_949673435.1 Macaranga tanarius
TTTTTTTCATTCTAAACATATTAATACATCTCTTTTCATTTCCTCTCATTATTTCTGATAACCACACCATTCCTGTTTGAAATGAATCCATACAAGGTTCTTTGTAAATATATTTAACATAAAACTGGCACATCGTTTCAACTGCAAATATTGTTGATAATAATTCCCATTCTCCATCTTCTTCATTAGCATCAAAAATAATTTTCTGAATGGCATCCATATCTATCAAATAAATCAAAAAATAAAATTATATTGCAACAGTACATTAATTATGAATATATTTTAAAAAATAATACAAACATTCTTTCACTAACAAATATAAATCAAACTCCATAATTTTATAAATATTGTTAACAAACAAAACATGACCACAATGGAAAAAAACAATGTCAAAACAAGTTATATTATTCTAAAATAAATAAATAACGACAAATTAAATTAATAATCTACTGGCCGCCTCCAGGTTTCCATGCACCTTGACTCCATAATATATAATGGTACTCAAGCCAATTCAGTTTTGTCTGTGCATCTCCCAGAGTAACATACATCTCCCATTTTGATTTTTGATCAAGCAAAAGTGTACTAAAAAAGTGCAATTAACTACCAACTGTCATATTTGGCAGTGAAAGTACATCTTCCATCACCTCACTAATGGAACAACCAGGTCGATCTCCTAAAACAGTACTCATCATGAAATTTCTCTTTTCAGCATTTTCTTTCATACCATCTTTTAGCTCTATGACAGTGTTACACAATTGAGCTACACCTGACTGTTGTTTGCTCTTTTTTTTTTTGTTACATAGTCAGTGGTTCTCTCAACTCTTTTTTGTTTACGTATATTTTGCTGACTAGCATCACCAAATATACATTGAGAAGACGAACCTCCTAATATAGATCCTAAAGACATTATACTGTCTAAGTATTCACAAAAGTCCTCTTCTATATTGTTATTCTCTACTCCTATTGATGTGTTTGCATCTCCTTCTATATCTATATCATCAGGCAACACACCACTAGATGGAGTATAAGAATATTCACCTGTAGCAACAGAATCCATAAATATTATAGCATATTTATTGTAAAGCTCTTGTCCTATGCCTTTTTGACGCAAATTTACAAATTGTTCATTTTCCTGTAGCATAAACATACAAATTAAATTAAAAATGCAAGTGAAACTACTAAATTTTTATATATGTAAACATTAATTGTTACAATCAACTTGCTTCAATTTTTGCATTCCACCACTCATCGGAGGCATCAACTGTGCCTTTAATGGGATCCCAACCTATTCCAGTTTCTTTTCCTATTAGTGAATTCCATAGCTTCCATTGTTCCTTCATCCAATCCCATTTATGTTTCAATCGTTCCCTAGTGAAATTTAAATTGGCAGTCTTTACTTCATTATCAACCCATGACCATCCTTTATCACCCCATACAACTCTACTCCTCTTTCCTACCACGGTTCCTTTGATACAAATATCCAAAAAAAATTTAAATTGCTTGTTGGTCCATTTAATTCTTCCACCTATTTTATTTTCAGTTGATTTACTTTTTTGACCCATAGAATGACCTATAATTGAAAAAAAAAATACATATTTTGAGTTTATTGAGCATAAATAGAAAAAAAATATATCAACTTTAAAATAAGAATTATTCTCAGCCAAATGAAAAAGGTAAAGAATAAGAAGAATGACAAAGTCAAAGTATAAACAGAATACATGCATGACATGAAGCACCCAAAAAAAATATAAAGCATTTTGTTTATTGTAAAGAACAACTAGAAAAAGACTTAGTGATCAATAATGGAGTTAGCTGTTTGATTTGTTTTGATTGTTTATAATTAAAACGTTTCAAAATAAAATGTTTGAAGTATATAAACATTTAATTTGTTTCTATAACTTTTTATTTTTACTTATACATATGTATAAAACTCTTGTCATAATTTTTATTATATATCAATATAACCTATCTATCAAGGATTGGATTAATAAGTTTTAACTCACTCATAATAGACTTGTCATTTTTCTCACTTTTTTAAATCTTGGCATTTCATATATATGTCATACTCTTAATTAGGAAAAAATATAGTGAAATAAGAAATAAGAAAATATAACTAATTAACAAACAAATGTGCTATCTAATCTTTTATAATTGTTTGTTTCCCATCAGAATCCATCTTTCATTTTTTTTTCTGTTTCCTATTATTAAGAACAATTTTTATTCAAGGGACAAATCAAAATACACTTTGGTGGGAAAGGGAAACTAAAGGTTAAATCAATCAAAATAGGGGGTATGTCTATTTCAAATACAAATAATTTCAACAGAGTTGTACGTGTCAACTATTAAGTGCAAGTTTTACAACAATTGTGATAGGTTTTTTGTATTGAAGAATTTATAAATAGTGCTCAAGAGTTTTATATAAATGAAAAAAAATAGGAGTGGAAGTATATATAGGTACTTGTAAAATCTAAGAATAAAATTTAAGAAAATTTTGTTTTTTTTTTAAAAAATAAAAATGAAATTAGTTCTGAATTATTAGAAAGTGTCCAAAATAGCTCAATTGTATATGACTTTTCCAGTCAATTTAATAATAACCATTCTTTTTCTCCACTCACAAGAAGAATCTCAAATGCATGTGCGAAGATAGAACTAAAAAAGACTTCTATTTATATTTCATGGGTTGCTCCTGAAAAGAGCTAAAAGACTTCTTATTCCTGTCTTCTTATTTTGATTATTTTTCTTGAAGGAAAATGGTAATTTAATTACAATATTTTTCAATTGCAATAAAAAGATTTAAATAAAATAAATAATACCCTTTAACTACAAATAGAAGGGCTTATTCAATTGTAGGCTTTTATGTGCAAAGGACATGAAATAATTAGTTGGGGTGAGCTCCTAATTCTGCAACATTATTTATAAATGGTTACCGTAGCTAGTAATTGTAGACTATTCAATTGTAGGCTTTTGCTCCTAATTCCATTTAATCGTATCATCCTTATGGAGTACATGCATGCATGTATATAAAATTATGGTGGGCTACTTCTGGGTTTATTAGGAAGAAAGGTCCCTTCAGCTCTAACTAAACAACTAATATACATATAGAACCTCGCCACTGGTGGAGATGGATATGTGTTAAAGAACTAGTTATTCTATCGGTTGTAATCTTACAAAAGGTGGAAATGGAGTTCACGTGCAAATGCTGCCAAGTTTCTTTACTAAGTGACATGCCTGTGTCTGTGACTGTAATGGCAACCTGGGTGGGAAGATTTTGAGTGGACTTTCACTATATGTATATCTCTGCTGTTGTGCAATAAAAATAAATAGAATTTTGCACTGCCATAACTAGTAGACATACTACTATCATATAATTACATATTTCTTCAATAATTCTATCGTAAAAATGTTGCAAAGAAATTAGAAGTATGATGTCAAACAACTTCATCTTGATTTGTGTTTCTTTCCACCTAGCTCACTGGGGAGGGAAAAGATGTTTAAATATTAAGTTTTAAATCTTTTCAGTGTTTGCTATTTGTTGTATCAAGCCAAAAATATTTTATTAAACAAATAAATTAGGCTGGGCATGAAAGCAGTGGCTAAAAATAAGTCCACCCCCGTCAACTTAGCGCAGCACACCTACTAGAATTTAGCAGGTCATAATTATGGGAATGCACTTGAGCATTGGTTCAGATATGGGGATCCGAGGTAACACCTATATACCAGAACTCAATCCCCACATGAGAATTGTTGCCAGTGAAAGGCACAGTTTTTGACTTCACATCAGAAAAGAAAGTTGGAAGCTCAATCAGTGAAGTGGAGGGTCTAGGATATGACCATAACTATGTCCTTTATAGTGGAGGAGAAAGAATGCCTAAAACATACGGCTAAGGTGAAGGACCCTAGCAGCTCTAGAGTGTTAAACTTATGGATAGATGCTCCTGGCATGCAGTTCTACACTGCAAATTATGTGAACAATGTCTCTGGCAAAGGTGGGGCTGTCTACGACAAGCATTCAAGGTTATGTTTTGAGACTCAGGGCTTTCCGAATGCCATTAATCAACAAAATTTTCCCTCCGTTGTTGTTCATCCTGGAGAGAAGTACAAGCACACTATGTTGTTCGAGTTTTCAGTTGAGTAGATTTATTAAACCTCCTATAAGGATTATAGAGGTAATTTGAGTTTTATTTGATTTAAGTTTTCTTTCATAAGAGCTTCATTCTCCAAAGGCTTTGTTAAAGTTGTTTTATGCGTTAAAAATCTAAATAACGATTTATCTGTGAAATATCATGATTTTGAGCTTTCTGATGTGCATTTCTTTGGACTCTTCCCTCTCTCTCTCTCGACCTTCTACTTAGTTGTAGTTGTTTAATCTTTGGGATTCGCAGCAACAAAAGTTCTGTGTTCTTCTCAATATGAAATAAGGGATGTAATATTATCAGGAGCGTAATAATTTTCTGTTTTAAGATTACTATAGTAGATATTGGCACTGACATGGGTATTTAAATGGCTAGTTTTACTGCAATCTATGAGAATTTTTTTTGTTCTTCAAT
Source organism: Macaranga tanarius (assembly GCA_949673435.1). Lineage (NCBI taxonomy): Eukaryota > Viridiplantae > Streptophyta > Magnoliopsida > Malpighiales > Euphorbiaceae > Macaranga > Macaranga tanarius. Next base: position 4,548 of record CATIWO010209086.1, read on the forward strand.
CTTACTTTACAGGAGCAACGTCTATGTGCAGGCCTTGATAATTTCACATATTAAATAGGATGTGTTTACCACAGTTATTATCTAAAAATTGATAACTGGCTATTGAGATCATGCCAATAGGTTTTTCTTCTTATCATTGATACGTACTATCATTCGGAAGCTAATATTTAACAATAGAAAGATGCTAGGAGTTAGCGACTCGATAATTTCTTACTCCTCAATGCAAAATGCAAAACATGTTTGCCACTTCTGATATCAAGTATAGAAAACTATTGAATTCACAATTTTGTCAACAAAGTGTAAAAGCAAACTGAAACCTTAATGCTTATATATATTGACACATTACTGCAACCCATATGCTATATGCAATGCAAAAACTGGAGAAAAGGGTTAACCTATCTTCGCCTTCCCTTTTCTTTCCCTTCTGGAAACAAACAGATTATAGAAAGAAACTGTTTCTTTCCCTTCTGGAAACAAACAGATTATAGAAAGAAACTGAAATTTTTTTTGTTCCTAGTGATGTAAACTACACACTCAAACCAGGAGGAATAGTGCACTCATCTTCTGTCTTTTTCCTTTGCCCGGAAAAAGGCAGCTTGAAGGAGATACTGCAAAACTTTGGGCATTACATTCTTCTTGTAGTGAACCCAAAAGAGATGGTTTAGAGCTTGGAGCAGACTTGAGTATTTTAGTCTGCATATGATCCAGTAATTCAAACAAAAATATTCCAGGAATTCCCCACTCCTTCAGAGATTTCCTGGCTTTTTTTTGCAGAAAACCTGAAGCTACATGAACTTTCTGGCCTGCATTTTAATGTGTGACGTTCTCCTGCTCAACCGTGAGAAATGGATCTGAATCATCGAAGAAAACTGAAATGTATTAGCATTTAGAACAATTGATATGTTCTGATACAATGTTGCTGAGATTTTCATTCTTCCTGGAACAACACATTATTAACATAGAGTAAGAAAATTTTACCTCACATCCTCATTGACGTAGTTGTTCAAGTATAGCTTCACTCCAGAGGATCACCATTCATGTTCCTCACTCGTAGTTCCACTGCACGAAGATCTCGCAGATGCTGCAGGATCTCTTGGAGAAGATCCATTCCTTTATCTCCCTTCTTTATTGAACTCATACAATGCTTTAGGAACTCCCTGTCTGCTTCAAGAGCTTGTAGTCTTTCATAAACATGATCTACTTCCTCTTCAAGTGCTAGTTTCTTGCTGTCTAGATCAAAAGTGGAAACTGAAGGGTTTTCCATTTCGAGAAAATCAGAAGCTGCACACTCTTCGAATGTTAACCCTTCTTTGGTTTCATTTTCAGCAGCATCCAGAAGAGGAAGAAGGCTCTTCGCCATTGAACCCATTGTCTTCCTCTCAGAATAAAGTTTATCTTTTGGTAGCCCATGTGAAATACCATTTTCTTCTGGGGTGCTCAATCCATAACTTTCTTCAAACCCTTTTTCACTATACTTTGAGGAACTCCCCACTGAGTTTCTGTCTTCGATCAGTTCACTGTCATGCAAAGAAATTAGTCTTTCCTCCAATGCCTTGAGTTGATCTAGAATAGATAATCTCTCTTCCTCAAATTCAGCCAACGAGTCATCAAGAGAACTTATTTGCTTCACACAATCTAGCGCTATCTCCTCCAAATTTATAACTTCATCACCAGGAGTATTAACGTTACTGCTGTCTTGGTTTCCACAAATGCTACTGTCTTCATCTCTTGCTTCGCGATTAAGATCAATAGATAGCTCATCTACGTCTTCCGCATTGCTGCAAGTAGCAGAAGAGTTTCTACTCCTTACACTTCCATCTTTGCTTCTTCTGATCATTCTCATTTTCTCCTTGGCTTCATAATCCAAAACTTTCTTGCGATATACTTCCAACTCTTTCTCAAGCTCTTGCTTCTCTCTTTCTCTCTTCATCATGAGCTCATTAAGGAGTTGTAAAGCTTCTTGATCATATTCAGATTGTTCCTCCATCATCCTTTGGTATTGCAATGCTTCCATTTGCATTGCTGCCTTCTCTTCTTGGAGCCTGTTTATCATAGCCATAGTTTGGTTTGCAGCTATTGCAGAAGCACTTCTCTCTTCCTCCAGTTCTGAATACAAAGCATTCAAAGCCTTTCGTTCGGCCTTAAGAGCTGTTTTCAGTTTTTCAACAGTCAGAACCGGATCTCCACCATCCGTCTCACTCATCACACTTCCATCTAATGACTCTTCTGCCCCGGATTCTCTTTTCTCAAATAGAAGTAATTTTTTGTGCAAGTAGTTAAAACTGTCAACAGAAGTTGGTGTCTCAGGGAATTTCTCTTCCTCTGCTTCATTAGATTCCGAACGTGTAGATGAATGTTGGCTTGCTGGTTCTTGGTTCTTATCAGTTGAATTCATTTTTTCTTCTGTTGATGCCTTTTCTTTGTAGTTCGAACCTAGTAATCAACACTTGCATTAGATTTCATTCTTGTTCTTTTTGTTTTGTTCTCTTAACACGGTGCAAAATTGAGTCATTACTTATTAAAATACATAAAAATATGAATGCAGCTTACCAAGTTCATTATTAACCATGCATGATTCGGAGACATCTGGAGCTTTTGCAGCTTTTTCACTTGTGAAAGACTCATCTTCTTGTGAGCATTGCACGGGAGGAGTTGATTCTTGTTCTTGAGGTTGATTGTTTGCATGAGGAGACAGTTCTATGAAGAGATTGGATTTGGTTTCATCAACCAAAAATTTGAAGTCATTAATTTCTTCCTCATGATCTGCATTTTGGGTTGAATGATACAAGAATATTAGTTAAATAATCGAAGAATGTTCAGGAAATAAAAACAACGAAAGAATAAAAAAAAAACTGAGAACTTTAATACCTTCAAGATCATCTGTTTCTTTTATGTCTGCAACTTCAACATTGTTGGCGGCAGTAGATAAAGATTGATCTGTCTGCAGAAAAATAACTCGTTCACATGCCTGGCCAGCAAAATCTTTCCTCATTTCTTCCAGATTTAAAGCTGAAGAGTTATCACCATCATCCATATTTATCTCTATTTTTTCAACCTCTGCAAAACTTGTATTCTCTTCATTCTCCGAAACAATTTGTGTTTCAATCTGTAGAGTAGAATCACAACTTTCATTTTGATGATCATCTAGTTTTCCTAGATCTTCCTCTTTTGAAATGAACGATCCATGATTTGGAAAAGTTGATGAATCTATAAGTTCAACAGGGACTAATCGATTAAATTCACACTCAAGATTTCGGTGAAACTGAAGATTGATGATTTCAAGCGAACTATCGTCACTGAGGAAATGCTGGATAGTATCTTCATCAAAAGATCGATGAACGAAATCCATACCATAACAGCCTTGTTCTGTGACGCGAGGACTGTCTGCTTTCTGATCTTCATTTCCTTCCTTTTCATCGCATTGCAGGTTGGATTCAGACCCTGAACACTCTTCCTCTACCGAATCCTTGAGACCAAAACTTCCAATATCAGAAAGCATTTGAAGTTCTTCCCCATCATTTCTCTCAGTCTCATTACAATCTGCATTGTAATGTTCCAAACTATCAACTTTGCTCATCAGCTTACACTGATCATCATTTCCATTGAAATCATCATCTATCGCTTCGATAATCAAGTTTCCTTTCTGGGTATACTTCAAAGTTTTCCAAGAAGGCTTGACCAACAAATAAGGAGGGTAAAGACTGTTGTTCAAGCTCTCATTGCAGCAAGAACACTTGACAATAATGTTGTCACCATTTTCAAGAGTACTGTCCCTGCGGCTAACCCAAGAAATGAAAGCAATACTTCTTGTAATTCCAATGGATTTATCATCACCATGATTCGGCCGAGAGGCCAAGCAATCCATGCACATGTTCTGTGTTTCAGCTAGTCGTCGATGATTTGAGCAGTAACCAAGCTTGGAAATCTCAGTAGCATGTGTCTCGCATATGAGATCTCTATAAGACTTGTTGGTGTTGTTGTTGCCAGGCTCCAAGACATGATCAACCCTTGAACACCAAAGACAAGGTGGTTTAAGGCCAAAGTAGTTGGCAAATTTGGTTATAAGGTAAGTGAAGAAAGAGTTGAAGAGGAGGAGAATGATCAAGATCCATTCAAGAACTGCATACACTAGAATTACAGTAAGTTTATGGGTGTTTTTGTGCAGCATTGTTGCAAACTTGTTGCCAGCCATTGTGTTCTTTTTTGTCTATTTACACTCACACACACACGCAGAGGCAGCAGAGAAGAAGAAGGAGAAAAGAGGGAGAAGAGGTAGCAATGAAGAATGTTTGTTTTGTGATGTTTTGACAAAGGAACAAAAAACTCTTTACTTGCATTAAGCAGTACTTAACTATAATACCATATAGGTGATGCTTTTTAGTCGGGCTGATGTTTATTTAAGCTCATGTAGTTGTAATTTTGTTACTAAAAATTTGTGGATTTTTCTCTTTTATATATCCTCTTGCAAACCATGTTACCTATATGCATCTTTTGTTACTTTTCTTTGAAAATGAAAGTAAACTTATCTTTTGAAAATACATAACTTGCAATGAATTATGCACTTAATTTTTCTTCTCCAAAGCCTGGACGATATAATAATATTTATATGGATGTGAGTACTTTTCAATATGAACTAGGATTAAATAATTATTTACCACTTATATTATTGATATTATATTGTAATAGGCAAAATCAATGAAAAAATAATATTATAGAGTTGAGATATATCATAATTATGTATAAAATTATTAGAATTATTCTCGTTTCAAGTTTCTATCTCCACAATCACCATCCACCAATAGTGGTAGGAGTTTAATGATGAATGACAAGAGAATATGACTATCCCTTATTATTATGTAGTCTAAAGTTAATCAAACCTTCATTTAACTAAAAAAATAACTATGCATAAAATTGAATTTTAAAATCTAATGTAACACAAATTTTGTGATTTATTATTAGGTCCCTTAGTAATTGAAAAATTAATTTCTTTTTTCATAATATTTGTTTAACATGTAAAATTGAGATTTCATTGAAATTGAGCACATAAAAAATCATTAAAAAAATAATGCAAGCCAACAAATACATCCCAAGTGAAAAAAAAATAAGAAGAATTAATAAAATATAAATTTAGGTACTTTTTTTTTTAATTTCTCTTGACTTCTAAGAAACCCCAAAAATAAAAGGCATAGGAAATACAATTTTGGAATTATACATAAAAGTATCCACTAGAATAAGGTTATCATTACAACCAAACACAGCCAATTTAGGCATACGGGTCCCACTTGAATTGATTTGGGCTACAACACGCGCAAGAAAGGGCCCACCATCTTTCCACAGAAGAGTGTACTGTTGGGCCATATTTTCCATTAATGGGCCCACCTGCAGTGCCACTGCCAAGACAGACGCTCTCTTTAATTAGCATCTAATAATTGTTGATTAGTTCTTAATTTTTAAAATATTTTTAGTGTATTAGTTTTGTTGCTTGTCTCTTTAAGAATTAATTTAATATCTTCTTTGGTTGTTTTATTTTGTTGCTATCCCTACCAAACAATTAAATGTAATTAAGGATGATAGATAACTAACATGCTACCAAATTAAAAAGAATTTGCACGTATTTTTTTAATGTAAATATCAACTTCTTTGTTCTTGCTAAAAGATCACACTTGAAAATTATTTATAAAAAAAGCTTCTCATATATATATATTTTTAATAAAGTAAGGATTAAACCCTTGACCTGTTATGAATTTTAATTATCAATATTTTATGAGATAGGTGACAAAATTCTAACTATTATTTTTTATTTATATATTGTTACACTATTTATATATTTTTTTTGCAGAATTTTTTTTTATCTTCGTTGATATCACAAAAATAGAAAAATTCTTATCCATATTTAAAGTATTATATTCAACTGTGTGTGTATATATATATATAAATTTAATTATTGAATGTAACACACTTGAAGAGAGCTAATAGAAACTTCCCTTAAAAATTATATTATACAAAGAATCTCAAACATATATCATATATGTCCACATTATCCTCTAATTTAGAGAGCTATAAACTTGAACCAAGTTTACTTTTTTCTTGCTCTCTTTGGTTTTCTTCCCACTTGATTTGAACTCTTATATTATGTTTACTTTATTTCAAAGAAATACTCTTTATTTTTGTGAGGCTAAAGTTGGTCAAAAGAAAAATTGCCCACAATATGCCAAGGTTCAGGAATTTTCTTGACAAAAGTGTTACATATATTGTAGGATATTTTGTTGAAGAAAAAGGGAGCTGCAAGTTAATTGAAATTTTAATAGAATAGATAAGACTTATTAACACATTATGAGGACCTCATCTTCTAAGCATAACTTGGAAAAAATTTAGAACATTGAAAATATATGTTTTACATACCAAAACTCTATTTCTAATTTATTCTTGAAGTAACAAAGTAAAACTTGATGATAAAATAGTATAAAAAGTTATATACAAAATTAGATGCCCTTCCATATAAATTTAAGTTATTCACATATAAAAAAACAATATAAAATTTGTATTTTTGTATACTAATTCAAAAAAATTAAAAATTTATCATTTTCGTTCCAATTTTAAAAGCAAATCAATCATATCTAATTCCATTTTTAGAGGCATTATTAAGGAAATTGAAGCATGAAATTATGGAGAAAGCAAATACATTAGTGGATAAGATAAGAAAGTGTTTTCATGTAGGTAATTATATGGAGCTATATATTGGAAATATATGGTATAATGTCAAATACAGATAAAATTTTGTGGTTGTAGCATCATAATCAATTATTCATTCAAGTTCATGCACTCAAATAAAAAAAAAAGTTGAGAATTTTTTTTTTTGGTAAAAAGAAGGGAGAGAAACTTGGGATTCTAATTTGAAAAATAAAAAGTGAAAGGTGCTAGGAATGATGAAACATAGTTGTCAAACAGTGGCAGACATTATGGAAAGGCAAAAGAAGAAAGAAAAAAAAAAAGTGATCGAAGAAAAGAGAGTGAAAGTGGATCAAATTAAGGCAATGTGATTGTGACCCTAAAGAATGATAAATGATAATGGTCCCTATCTCTCCTTTTGCTTCTTTTTTTTTTTTTTTTTTTTTTTTTGATTTTTTCTTTGGCTTTTATAAAGTTCATTCCTGGATTTGAGAAAATCAAAGTTTAATTAAGGAATCTAATCATATTTAATTATATACTTCATTCATCATAAATTTAACGGATTGTGCGCTAATTCTCTTCTTATTATTTTATTATAAAAGTATAAAAAATTTCAAATTCGAATTTTCACATTTCGATTTCTAATTGATACGATAATTAATCATATAGGCTATAGCTATTAACTGTATAGGATTCTTAATTTTTCTAAGAAAATGGTCACTAAACCAGAAGTCCAAAGGAGGTGAGCATACAGCAGCTGCACTGCATAACAGGAAATGACCCTCAATTTTTCGTTTGCTTTTTGAAGGAATTTTGGTCCAGTAATCAGCCTTTCTTACCTTACCTACATGATATAATAGCATGACATGGTCATGGAGCCTACAATTATTTGAGGGTTCCAGATATTGCCATGTGAGTATGAGATGTTGATGAAGAAGCCCATGAATAATGGAAAAGCTCTAATAGTGGACCTAAATTCCATCCTTTTTGGAATTTGCAAGCTTCTGGCATGTGGGGTGTTTGTAAATGCTAGGTGCTTAAAAGTTAAGTGCTCAGCAGCTAGAATTACAATTGGAAAGATATTTATATTCTTCATGAGCCTCTAATATACACAATTTAGCTCCTCTAATGAGTGCATAAAGCCATTAAGCTGGCTCAATGATCAAGCCAGTGGTTCAGCAATGACTTAATAGTCGAGTGTTTGTTTTGTAGCATAGAAGATCAACTAAGCATATCTTTGATGCCCATATATGGGACAAACATTATAAACAACTTCATCTCTGAATCTTGAAATTAAAGGTGGATGGTGGACACAGGAATTAGGCAAAGCAGATTTCAATCCTTGAGCATAACTTGGATACAAATTAGAAAGGACAACTAAAATATAGTAGTCCTTTTCATTACACCATCACTCATTGCCTCTGGTGATGATCACTTTCAATTTATATACCTACTGCCTACATATAGATATCTACAGTGTAAGTGTGTGTAAATGCTTTTCATTTTGTATCTCCACCATTGTTGTCCTCTTGACTATCTACTTCCTCTTCAGATTTTTGATTCATCATAAACCTCAAACTATCGCCTTCCTCAATTTCCCACTGTTTCTTAAGTTCATAGATGGTTCGAGATGCAGCAGCAGCAATTGCTGGGTTTCTATCTTCTGCTAGTCTCTGTGAGGAGGATCATAGGTACAAGTTGCTGGCATTAGGGGAAAACAATAGCTAATATTTTATAATTGTTTTTGGAAAGCGAATTACCTGCAACGCTCCCATGCCTGCGTTTCCAAGTGTCCACATGGATGGGGCTGCTGCTAGTGCATTTGCCAATGCTTGCCTGTGCAATACAAATAAGAAAAGGTTTAATACTTGCAAAATTAAGAAATATGCAGAAAGAGAGTCAATTAATAGGAAGGCCATATGCAAAATTCTTAAGAGGCTTTCTAACCCTTGCAGAATTCTGCCAACAGCATGATAAGAAGATCCAACACTAAACCTTCATACAAGTAATTAGAAGCTGTTATGACTGCTATGCTACATTGAATCCCAATAAAAGCTTACAAAAAACAGAAATGACTGCCTGAAAGCATTCGGAGAACAGAAGTGGCAACTTCCAACTAAAAAACAAGAGTTGATAGATTCTTATGCAATGACTGAGGCCATGAAAAAGTCCAGCTGAAACATATGATTAGATACAACTATTGAGTACCTCTAGCAAGGCAAGGATATCATAGTGAACTAGTCATTTGCCTGCGCAAGGATTGAAGTTGATTTGTACATCCTCCTAAATATAATTGTAATCAGAAATTTGCATTGCCATTTATACTAATTTGTACCTTTTTTTTAATATTATAAAGAGAACATAGATTTGAAATTGCTCGTGAACACAATACTTTTTTTTTTTTGCAACTATTAATAACTTAACCAATATCACAAAAATATGGAGCTCTCTACTATCAGAGTAAAAGAAGCTTCCATGACTATATACACACACATAAACGAATCTATATAACTTTAAAGCACACATATAGGTAGATTTACCTCTACCTAAACAATGAGCAGAACTATTGAAAACTTCCTATCAAATAGACAAATGGAAATGCCAATCTATGCAAAAAAACCTCCCATATTTCATTCACAGAGAATCAACAATTTGATAGAACTTTAAAGATTGAAAGAAAAGAGCCATATAAATAGAATTGAAAGAAAAGAGCCATAAAATAGAAGACCAAATGAATCTAATAGAAAACAAATTCACATCAATAGAAAATAAACAAATCTAGTTGAAGACAATTGCGTAGATGAAGACAAAAGATTGAATAAAAAGGGACTAAGAAGATAAAGAGTCACATAAATATATAAAACAAAAGAATAAATTAAAGACAACTAACTCCATAAATAGACTGTATTATGATAGGGTATTGAATCATTGAGAAGAAAAATATATGCTCAAGTAGCATACCTTGTATTAACATCTGGAGAACTTGAACACTCTGCCAATAAGGATACACTGCTTTTACCATCCATTGCATCAAGATCTATTAGGGTTGTAATCAGCAACTCAAGCTGCTCCAGAAATGAAAGAGGCAGCGTATAAGCAAACATAGAAACCATAACGTCAATTGGCCAGTTGCATTAAGAATATAGATCAGTTGCAACTGGCAAACCTCTTCTGGATCAGTGTAGTCAATGCCATCAGCTTCAGAGAGTGCAGATGCCATACTCCAGTAAGCTTCCTGTATGTTATCAAATGAAATGACAGTAACTTTATAATTCTGAAAGAATTGGATAAGAAAAATCCCATTCTGTTTAAAAGACCTGAATAGCAGTAATGCGATCAGTAGAAACTTTGCCGGGGAAGAAATCAAGAGTCCTTCCATTTTTCTCAAGCATTATGCGTCCCAAAATATCATTAGTTGATGGTGAACCTTTTTCCTTTTGCAGAGGGCTGATAGTGAATAAAATAAAACCTCACAAATTAGAGATTTGGGGTTGAATAATTTTTCAAAAATCAGTGCAGAGTCAAAACTAGATAACAAAATAACTTACAATTTATACATCTTGCTCACCATCAAATCATGGATGTTCTTGACAAACTGCAATGCATAAAATAAATTGGAAAATGTGTGTGTGTATATATATATATAATTATGACTTTTCTTTTTCTTTTACAAGAGGCATAAAGAAAGAAATGAGAAGAAGAACATACAAACTGTAGTAACAGGGCAATTGCAATGCTGCAGGTAAGCCAGCCAAAGTACGAAACGAAAAAGTAGAACAAATATATGGCCCTATAATTATCCTACAATGTTTACATGCACGCCTTAGTATTTTTTATCAAAACAATAGCAAGCTCACCTCTAAAGCCATTAAGGCATCTTCCATTGCTCGTTTCTTGGCCTGGAAGTCAGCACGGCGCAAATCTGCCTGGAAAAGTTTCCAAAGGTTCCATCAAGTCATTAACATTATGTCACACAAAGGTGCATTGCTTGTTTCAGAACACATAAAAACAAACATATGCAATAGAAAAGGTATACAGCATCATATATAAATCATTGTTTTTACTAATTTTAATTCAAATCTGGCTATTTCTTTGCCAATTTTCCATCATTTACTCAATCATTCAAAGCATTCTTCTCCCTTCCTCTTTCTTTGTCCAATCCATATCTACTTGAGTTCTCTTTGGAAAATCATGCCTCCGCTTAATAAATGACCCTTTTCAGCTTTTCCCTTTTAGGTTAGTCAATGAGACCTTTCAGTAGTTTATTTTTTATGCCTTTTTTCAACTCAATATAGTTCTTCCTCCTTTTTTACCTTCCTCCCTTTCAGCTGGTGCTTCCTTGCTAATGTTGAAAACCATGACATCCCGTGCTCGTGTTTTACAACTGACATTTGACCAATAATTTGCATGGGAAACGCATGTATGCTGTTGTCAAACAACTGACATCATCCAAAAACAAAAACCTGTCTTATAAAAGGAATTAAGCTAGAGATCTATCAGGATATAATCTTTGAGATAATATTTTTACCACTGTCCTCCAATATTCAAATGGAACTATAGAAGTATGCAAAATAACAAACTCACCCAACAAGATCAAGAGCTGAACAAAAATTCATCGCCATAAAAATGCAACAAAATGCCCGCAATTAATTTAACTGATGGTAGAAAATATGTAAGAGAAAAACATTAATTATCCAGTCTACCAAGAGGACTGGATAAAAGTGTGAAACAAAGTATAGATATTCAGAAGGTGAATTAAAGAGAGCTACTTACTTGAAGTTCAATATCTGAGGTTTCTATACTTTGCAAGGACATAAGCTACTCAAGATTAAAACTTCAATTAAATGAATTATTGGTAGACGAAAAGACAAGTATTGCCTAAAACACACATCATAATATCCAAACATCCAGGGACGGACAACAATTAACTTCTAATGCTTTTGTTTTGCCTCTTTTTGGCATTTTCTTCTAATATAACATTCCCTTAAATAAGAAATTCTGAAAGACTGAAAAGCAGAAAAAAGGTAGGCACCTCTAAGGCTCCATCACTCCAATGCTTGTCAGCAGCAGTTTTCAATCTAGACTGAGCTCTGTCCTTTAAAATCTGCAAGAAGATAAAATAGTCCTCAAACAATTGAGGGAAAATAAAAACTAAAAAGCCTTCAACTTGATTTATAGATATACATACAGTGGCAAGATGACTAAGACATTCAGCTTTTTTCTTCACGTTGCGGTCAATTTTCTCTGTATCCTCTCTTGCTCGAGCTACCAGGGAGAAAGATGATACAAAATTAGAAAAGGAAAGAAAAAGAAAGGAAAAGAAAAAATTCAGATACATCCTGCCGAACTTTGGTCAGCAAATAAAAATGGTCAAATTCAATTTTGGTTTCCCACTGCATAGTAAAACCTTCCCACATATTGCATAGCATAATATTGGGTGCCACTTCACATTTGTAGAAGTTAGTCATTTTCTTTCCTCAGAAAGAACAACTCAACCACCCCACCCCATCCTCCCCCCCCCTCTCCTCCTCCTCCTCCTTCTCCCAAAAAAAAAAAAAAAAAAAAAAAAGTGAAGGGAAGAACATATGCTTCATGGCACAGTTGGAACTCAATCTACTTTAGTGTCTAGACTCTAGATTCCAACAGTAAAAGATATGTGATGGTATTTCCAATTTCTTGTAAATCAGGCATTTATATTATAAAAATTTAAGAGAAAGTACCATCAAGTTTAAGAAATCCTGACCCAATAATAGCAACATCTTTGCGTACACGGGCATCCAACCTCATAATTCCGCTGAGAAAGTTTGGAAAATCATGAACATAAATCTCCATGCAAAAGAATATCAGATATAAAAATATGTGAACAGAACCAAAGTATTGTTAGTCAAATCCTTTAAATCACAATCTAACAGAAGAGTTTAGAAGGATTAAAGTTTTAAATAAATTAGTTTGTAGGGGGCGAGGTGCTTGCAATTCAATAATTTATGAAAAATAAGTGGATTTTTTAGTATTTAAAAGCAATCCCAATTTCTCAAGCTCCAAATTGTTCTACTTAAAAAAGCTTTTCATGTTTAGACAATCATAAATATTGGCAATGAATGAATTGATGACAAGTGTTATTAGCTTATTATCTATGATCAGCAGAAATTGGAGCAATTATATTACCGTGAGAGTAAGATAATGTCATTACGAGCTCTTTCATTTACAAATTTTGCATCATTGTGTACAAATTTACAAGCTTCAGCTAAGCCTTGAATTGAGTGAAGTGTCCCAGGCATGACCGAGCAATCATCTTCTTCTCCAATTTGTGCACTGACACGGGACAGTTTGTACTTTGAGTTCAAATTAATTCTCCAAAACACTCAACAGATGCAAATATGGATATGCAAGCAACAGCATATCAACAGGCAAGAAGCATTAGCACCTCTTCCACACACAAACAAACAATCATCTTAAAAGTGAAAACTGCAGAAAACTGGATTGCTCAAACCAATTGAATGATCATATAGCTGGGTGCATTGGCAATATTGCCACGAATACAGTGTCAGGTTTCTAATTGTGTGATCACAAAGAAAGGAACCTCTATATAAAGGAAGTGTATTCAAATCATATATCCTTTCAGCTCATAAGAGCATCAAAAGAAACTGTAAGATCTCCTTAACTAGATATGGTATGTGTAGTGTTGACAAGTTTTTATACAAGTGAATCTACTTTTTGATCATTTACTTCAATGTTGGAATATGACATCATGCCTTTAACTATTCCATGTACATCAACTAAAGTTATCACTTCCAGTCTATCAAGTCTCTGGATTATAAAATAATACTAATCATCATGAGCACAAATCATGAAATCTCATTTAATTTTCAGCAGCAGGAATGACATCAACATTTAAACATGCGGAGTCATTTAACTTGAAGTAGTTTATGCAACATCATCATTAGAGAATTAAAGCACATGCACTTGTGATAGGGAAGTCATTTTTTCACATTGGCAATTGTTTCTAGCATGCCAACCAGTCAAAAGACTGACAAAACAATCTATGCTCATTCACTCCAGAAAATGCCTGTAGGCTTGCACATATTATGCTTCAGGTTGCAGAAGCAATTATAAAATTCCATCTCTTCAGCATTTGATCCTACTGTTCCACATTAACAATTTCCATCTATATTCCTTTTCACAATTAGTATAATTTACAGAATTTACTAAACCTATGTCACCCCTCACCACTTGAACAATGCTGAGTGACAGCAAAATAATTTTCACTGACCCACCATGTTCCACATGTATAGAATGTTCAAATTTCTGTTCCCAACAATGGTTGTCTGAGATAGATCACCATACAGGTGTTGTTCCCCAGAATTCATATCAGTACATCCTTCCAGTCAAGCAAATAGAAATTATCCATTCTCCTTTATGAACTAATGAGTGCAAGAAACCAAAAAAAAAAAAAAAAAATTCTAATCATAAAACAGCAACATATTTGATGTGGTATGTAAATTGAAAATGGCAACTACAATTAATACTGAAATAATGTGACCTGGTATCAGAACAATCACCATAAGGTCTAACACACTCTTTCTCTTCAGTCCCAGGAGTTGGTGTGGAATGGCACAGTGTGGATGACCTCTGAGAGACAATGAAACTAACTGGCTGTCCATGTATTCCCCACAAATTATAACCAGAACCCAGTTTCACACTCAAGTGACGTGCAATGCTCAGTTGCTGCAACTTGATTCCATGATTTACAGAATATAGCTTACTTTGTGGCAGTGACTTGGCAAAAGAACATATAACTCCATCTGATCTAATGGTACTTGTCCTCTCAAAAGCACTGCTTGAAACTTTGCTTGTTTTAAGTGCCATGGCAATAATCAATACAAGAATAATATGGCACCAGCCAGCATTTCCCTTATATGAGCTGCAAGTTTGACTAAGAGCAAGAATTTAGGGATCAGATACTGTCTGTACTTAACATGAAAATTTCTTAAGAGTAGGGAGTTACACCCATTTTAGGAGGATATGAAAAAAAAGCATCACAATCTCCATAAGGAATTCCATGCTCACATACAAGAAAATGAAAAGACACTTTTCAGAGAAAAAAATTATTTGAAAGCCGTATGATGGAAAGACTATGGACCAGAATATTATTAAGAAACGACAGAAAGTAGCACTTTAATTACAAAAGCCACTTTATGCTATTGATCTAACCTAATATCTTTCCTTCAACAACCACCTCATTTTCAGGGACTCACATATGCATTAAGTTTCAGATGCTTAAACTGTTAAATGGTATTTTAAAAATAAAAGAGAATATACAAGTGATTTGCACTTTCCATAAGGCTTATATCCTAGTCACTTCCAGGAATCCATCAGTACTTAATGCAAGTTGAGAAACCAAATGTTCCTGAAACTAGAATGGGCAGGAGGGAGCTAAGATGTTCAAATTTTGTTCTATAAC
Source organism: Macaranga tanarius (assembly GCA_949673435.1). Taxonomy (NCBI): domain Eukaryota; kingdom Viridiplantae; phylum Streptophyta; class Magnoliopsida; order Malpighiales; family Euphorbiaceae; genus Macaranga; species Macaranga tanarius. The sequence continues at coordinate 19,678 of CATIWO010209086.1, forward strand.
CAAGATTCCAAGTTGAACTAAAGCAATAAACTTGATCTTTTTCATTTCTTAAGTACAAATGCTCGCACTAGAAATGGGTGTAACATCCTCTATCCCTTAGCTGCTGCCTTCCCGTGCAAAGGCCAAATGTCTAATCAAAATCTATGGCCAACATCCACGTACTTAGAATCTAGGTAAGTCTGATCTTTTTGAAATTTCATAAGTGAGAATTTAAATCACTTGGTAAAACTGAATTTGGCCCTTTTGAAAACTGTCATGATTCATAGTCCAAACTAACAAAGTCATGATCCAAAAGGGGAAATGACATCGCAAGGGAGAATGATAGTGAAATTGCAATGCAACAGCATTATTGGCATATGGGCACATGACTCACATTCATCCATTCACTCACCACTTGCCAGTATTATGTCAATTCCGCTTCCCCACATCTGACATTAAAATCTTTAAGTTTTACAATTCGTCTAGTAGATTAAGAATTGCTCTATTCTAGCTATGGTTACAAGTTTACAATCCAAGCATAAACCAAATAAGTACTAAAATCCCTTCCTCAAGGTTATCAGCTTGTAAAGTTATGTAATGCTCTCTACCACACAGCAGTGCTTCTTTAAAAACTTGCAGATTTGTATTTACCAACATCAAGTCTTGAAACAGTTTTAGTTTAGAATACATACAATCACAAGATTTCCAAGAATCTGATCATGGTTTAAATCGTTACAAAAAGTTATATCAATAAACCCAGTTATCATAATATGAATATCTTCACAATTAAACAGATTTTCATACCAATTCAATAAAAAATTATGTTTTTTTTTTCCTTCTCATCAAACATTTAAAAAAACCCTTAAAGTACATCAGACTCAAGATACAGCAAGATGCTATATCTACACACTTCAAAGAAAAACACATGCAAGAAACTATTACACAACCAGAAACAAAAACAAAAGAAACCCACAAGGGAAAAGTGAAGAAAAAAACAATTAGAACATAACCAACTATAATCAGAGTCAGTTCAGAAAATCAAAGAACAAGTGTATAATGCAAAGAAAGAAAAAAAAAAAAAAAAAAAAAAAAAAAAAAGAGGGAGCAACTGACCTGAAGGGAGTGAGAAGTTGAAGCAGAAGTTGGGTGTATCATTTTATGCAAATTAACTGATGGAAGTGGCGGGGTGGGTGGGGCCACAATATTTTGAGAGATTAAAGTAGAGCCACAAGTAGAGCTTGTGGCAATGGTGAAGGCCAGGCCAACACTAGCGAACAATGAGTGAGTGGGCATTTTGTTTTATTTTTATTTTTATTGGTGAATTTGGCTGGGTAATAAAAATGTTATGGATCTCTTTTGGCTTTACCCTTTTTTTTTTTAAGGAGAAAGTTACAGATAAATAAGGGATGTGCTGCATGTGCATGCAGTAGCCATTGGTTGTGGATTAGGATTCATATATATATATATATATATATATATATATATATATATATATATTGTGGGCACCACGGTTTAGCCGACCCGAAAAAGAAAGGTCCAATGATGAAAAATGGCAACTAAAGCCCAATTGTTGAGGAACTAGACTCTAAATATCTTTAAAATTTCTGATTAATTAAACTCTATTCAAAGAAGGGTTCAGCCCAGAAAAGTCAGGCTCAGGTGGTTTGATGGGCCAAACCCATCAGAGCAAGCCCTTTGGGCTTTGAAGGCCCAGAGGCATCGCCTCTAGTAGTAGAGGCGACGACTCTCCAATCAAGAGGAGGCACCTTTTCAATTAGAGAGGCGGCGCCTCTCCGAGTCTGTAACTGAAAAAAAAATTAAATTGTCTTAAATGGTGGAATGTGGGTCGCCTCACGTTCCACTGCCTCTCTCCTACGTTAGTGGGAGAGAGAGGAGGCATTTTAGGGTTGATTCAACCCTATAAAAAGAAAAGAAAGACACAGAAACAGATTGGCAACATTAAAACAAAAAAAAAAAGAAAAAAAGAGAACAGAAGCTGAGAAGGAAGATAGAGTCCGAAGTTCATAGACAAAGAAGCTTACACAAACACCACTTCTGAGGGCCAAATTAATTTCAAACTCGATTTATCAAATTGTAGTGCATGTTCATCTAAATATCTGTTGAAGTTATATTGACTTTGTGACTGTAATTGTTGCTTTTGTAGAGTTCTGATGACACCTGGAGACTACTGAATTTTTAAAGATGGTGCAGGAATAATAATGATGGACATTTTCCATTATTTTAGAATTTTTAGGATTTATTATTTTATTTAATTATTCTTAATTATGGAATTTGTAATCTTTTCTCCTCCCTCCATTTCTTCGTATGCTTTATTTCTGCTTTATTATTGTTTATTTGATTGATTATTGTGAATGGATGTTAAACATAAAATCGCATGAAAATGGATTAATTTAATCAACTAGGACTAAATTGTAAAATTTGACAATTGTTTGAATTAAAATAGTCATTTACATGTAATTTGAGAAATAATTAAATAATTAAAAATAATAAAACATAAAATACAAACGGAGACATATCGCAAGGTCGGGTGGGCCGCTAAAAGCCCATACCCAGTTTTCGGACCCAATATCTGAGGACGGCTGCTGGGCTTCCTCCGTGGAATCCAGTTGCTGTAAAGTGTGTCCTTGGTTTTATCCGGGTGGTGACTTCATTCTCCAACCAAAGCCCTTTAAAAAGGCCCAACGTTGTACTTCTAGTGGGCCCTGAGCCCGCACAGTGTCGTGGTCGCCGAACACTTGGGCGCACGCAGAACCCCGCCGCCTACAGTGGCGACTCCACTGGGGATAGAGAAACTGATTCCAAGTGTTTCATGTTTTATTATTTTTAATTATCCGGTTATTTCTTTGCATTTACTATACCATTCACATACTGTGCACACAGTCCCGAATAACCCGATAATAGTTGTTGCTTTGCTGCCTATGTTTCATTCAAACCTGGTGGTGAAGTATATAACTATTATCACTCACAGTGAGTATGATTGAGTACGTCATTCGGACCCTTGAGTGGGGAGATGGAAA
>CATIWO010209139.1:0-10453 GCA_949673435.1 Macaranga tanarius
AATGAAGGCAGAAGCAACTCTGGAGAGTTTGAATGACGAAAAAATTCGAACACAGCAAATGAAGGTAGAGAAAAGAAATGAAGGGAAATGTGCTTTTAAAGATGAATAATGCACTGTCTCAGCCTGCATGCATGCATTATTAGCTCGGCATGCAGAGTAAATAGTGCATGCGTGCAATATAATGCAGCAATAATTTATGCCATTTACAACCTCAAATTTTTTTTTTATAGCTGTCCGCTACTTAAAGTACCGGACAGCCTGAAATTTTTTATGAGCTGTCCGCCACTTTAAGTGGCGGACATCCTCATTTTCTTGCAAAGCAGGACTGCATCAGCGCAGGACTGCACTGATGTAGGACTGCAGTGCATGATGCAGTCGGTCCGCCACTTCAAGTGGCGGACCGGCTGATTTTTTAAATAAAAAATTAAATTTTTTTTTTCAAAAATTTTATATTTTTTTTATATTTATTTTTGAAAAAAAAATATTAATTTTCTTTTTTACAAAAATGACTTTTTTTTTAACGCACTGCATCCATTTTTTTTACCAAGAACAATATTTTATTTGGTTGATTAGACCATTTGTTTTTTTAAAAGCTGTCCGCCACTTAAAGTGGCGGACATCTTCATTTTCCAGTGCAGGACTGCACTTATGCAGTCGGTCCGCCACTTTAAGTGGTGGACCGGATGATTTTTTTAATAAATATTTTTTCTTCAAAAATTATATATGTTTTTAATATTAATTTTTCAAAAAAAATTATTTATTTTTAAAATTAAATTTTTTTTTTACAAAAATAACTTTTTTTTTTTTACTGCATCCATTTTTTTTACCATTTTATTTTGTGGTTTGTCCGCCACTTACTGGCAGCTTTGCAGGTGGCGGACAACCTCATTTTCTGCTTTACTGCATCACTGCAGTTCTTGCACTGATGCAGGACTGCACTGATTCAGTCGGTCCGCCACATCGAGTGGCGGACCGGATGATTTTTTCAAAAAAAAAATTTAATTTTTTTTTTCAAAAATTATATTTTTTTAATATTTATTTCTGAAAATAAAATATATATTTTTAAAAATATTTTTTTTTTACAATTTAACTCAATGTATCCATTTTTTTTACCAAGAACTAAATTTTATTTCGTTGATTGGACAAATTTACAATTTGTGGTCTGGCTGGCAGCTGGCTGATTTTTTTAATCAAAAATTAATTGTTTTTTCCAAAAATGATGTATTCTTTTAATTAATTGCTGCATGTTTGGGAAAAAAAATATATTTTTAAAAATATTAATTTTTTTTTGTCAAAAATTACTAATTTTTTTTTAACTGACTGCATCTATTTTTTTTAGCAATGACTTTGATTTGACTGATCTGCTTTATGAATTTCTGCAACTGCTTTATGAATTTCTGCACACAGTCCGCCACTTCAAGTGGCGGACTGATTACATTCTCTGATTAAATTCTGTGCCTATACTGTGCAATTAATTCTGTGCCTATAATTTTAATATTTGATTTTCGAGGCAGTCCGCCACTTCAAGTGGCAGACTGACTCTAAACTTTTTTTTTTTTTGGGGTCCGCCACTTCAAGTGGCGGACCGGCATTGAAATTTTTTTTTATTTGGGGTCCGCCACTCAGAGTGGCGGACTCCTTGTTTTATTTATTTTTTAAAATAATTAGAGCTGGTCCGCCACTTGAAGTGGCGGACCAGCATTGAAATTTTTTTTTTTTGAGTCCGCTATTCTCAGTGGCGGACTCATCACTCTGACTTTTAAACCTCCCAAAAAGTCAAATATTACACAGTAAAAATACCACAAAATGGGAATTTCTTTGAAAACCACCACAAAATGGTAAAATCTTTACAAATTTGCCATAAAATGGTAAAAAGCCCATGTTTGAGCCACTAGTGAAATATGAACACGGCCGTGCGAGGCAAGTTACATTGTCAACTATCTTTGGACCAAGCTGTGATCCTCTGGACATTGTGTCCTATAACATGGGAGCATATACAACCTCTCCTTCAACCAAGTTCAATGGCTTTAGCACTTGACATGCCTACCTACCTTGTATATTCAACTCCAAATCAAAATTAGTTAGTCTGTGGTTCTGTTGAAGCTCATTAATCCTTGCACTGTTCTTCTTGCATTATTATTCTGTTGCTCTTGCTCATGACTTTGCTACATCTTTTGGTAATGTTTTGTTTGTGCCATCTTTGTTGTTATTGAAAAAATTATTGGAAATTTATTTGTTTAAAATAAACTAATTATTTTAAATTAATGCTTACGTTGTTTTGAAAGAATGTCCTTCTTTGTTAATATAAGGGTTTATATATAAATATATATATATTAAAGAGTTCTAACTCTTAAAAATATAACTACTACTATTATACGTAGTTGAATTTTGGTAGTTATAAAGTTAATATATATATATATATATATATATATATATATAAATTAGAAAATAACAAAATAGAAAATATAGAGTCTGTTTAGTTTTCAAAAATAATACATGTTTTTCAAAAAAAAATTCTAAGAAAATTAAAAAATAGAATTTTTTGTGTAGTTATAATATTTTATAATTTAGAAAAATAGAAAACTATTTTCTAAATTTTCCAAATTATAAAAGGAATTGAAACTAATAAAAAAATAATTTTCTAATTTTCTAATTTAAAATTTTACAGTATTTATATAACTTTTTATGTCTTTGAACCTTAATTACTTCTTACATTATTTTTCTTCCTCAAGCCTCCATTACCACATTTTCCTCCACCACTACCGCCACCACCGCCACTGCTACTACCGCTGTCATCGTCGTCGCCACTGCCACTACTACTACCACCACCACCACCACCACCACCATTGTAATTGCCAATGCCACTACCACCACCACCACCACCGTTGCCGCCACCCCACCGCACCGCCACTACCATCGCCATCGCCGCCACCACACTACAAACCTTTCTCTTAAAATCTAATTTTCATCTCCAACTCCATGGTACAAATCTATATTTCCACTACTCTTTTTGTTCTTTAAAGTTTTCTTCTTCTTGTATTCTCACAATATAAATATATATATATATATATATATATATATATATATATATATATATATATAAACTTAATTTATGCCTAAATTATGCATATAATTTATTTTAATTACAAAAATATTTTTTTAATTTCTTGAAAAAACCGAAACTACCAAATCGAAATTCTGAACCAGAATCGGCTGGTTCTGAACCGGCTCAAGTAGACCGGTTTCGGTTTGGTTCCATCAAAAGTGGAAACATAAACCGGCTGGTTCACGAGCCGTGGCCAGGTTTAGTTTTGGGCCACCAAAACAACTTGAACGTTGGCCACCACACACATCAAAAAAACTTGGTTTTTTTTTTTCATACATCAATATTTGTGCTTTTTTTTTGGTCAGATACAATCCCGTTATGGGGGACTTACAATACTGAGATGAACTATTACTCACTAATACTCAACTACAACAACTAACTATTACAATATATTACTAGCAAATATAAAGAAAATAAATACTTATACCTAAGGGGCTTTGCAAGCACAAAGAATGCTTGACTATATCCCTACCAAATCGAAATTGTGAACCAGAATCGGCTGGTTCTAAACCGGCTCAAAATTTAGGTTAGACCAGTTTCGGTTTGGTTCCATCAAAAGTGGAAACATAAACCGGCTGGTTCACAAACCGTGGCCAGGTTTAGTTTTGGGCCACCAAAACAACTTGAACATTGGCCACCACACATCAAAACAACTTGGTTTTTTTTTTTTTCGTACATCAATATTTGTGCTTTTTTTTGTCAGATACAATCCCGTAATAGGAGACTTACAACATTGAGATGAACTATTACTCACTAATAATCAACTATAACAACTAACCATTATAATATATTACTAGCAAATATAAAGCAAATAAATATTTATACCTAAGGGGCTTGGCAAGCACAAAGAATGCTTGACTATATCCCTAGGATTTGAATCTGGGACCTTAAGTTCCAGGCCTCATTGGCCATCAAAACAACTTGGTACCACTTAGATAGTTACAATAATTAATTCATAGTTCCGTGCGGATGAACTTGGAGCATTTATTTGGCCAAAAAAACATTGGAGCATTTAATTTCATAAATTTACACACATAAAAAACAATTAAAATGATTAAAAGAAATGCAATCTAATATAAAAATGATTTTTCCAACAGTTAAATAATAGTAATTATATACACTTTTATATTTTTAAATTAATTTTTTATTTTATCACTAAAATATATACAAACTAAGGTTTTATTATTTAATAAGTTAAAAACATACCAAATACTAATAGTTGTTTATAAAATTATTTTTATCAAATAATAAGAGTTGTAGTTGAGAGTTAATCACTACAATAATTGTAAATGATACGTGGCTAAATCTATCAAATTCTATAGCTAAATATTTTAACCACAAAAATAAGTTCCGTGACTTGTAGTAACAAGAAATGATGTGACTAAAAGTTAGCTATGAAATTTAAGTGTCCTGTAACTATTTTTCCTATTTTTAGCTACATAACTTATGATAATAAAACTAATTTGTAAAAAAATATTTAATTTAAGTACTATATAGAAATATAAATTATATAGGTAAAAATTTGAATTATTGGCCACAAAAGTATTATTTCATAATAAATAAATTATATATATAGGAAAAAATATATGGAGCTAATAATATATATATATATATGGAGGTAATAAAATAATATTCTTTACCTATTTATAATTTAAATTTAAATTTTTATCTTAAATGCTATTTAGTTGTAGCAATTTTTTTAAAAAAATATATATTTAAATTTATTATAAAGAAAATTAATAATTTTTTTTATGGAAGAGAATTAATGATTTCTAATTATAATACAAAAGAAAACTTTTCTATTGTTTATTTTCAATGTATGATTTAAAACTTTTTAGTTTTACATTTATATTTTTTAATTAGCCACGATTTTATAATATTTGTAGTTAAAATTTAATAAAATTAGCTACATTTTATTTATTGTTGTGGCTAATAATGTTTATTAGCCATAAATCTATTTGGTTTGTAGCTAATATTGTCTATTAGCCACGATATCAAATTTCGTGGCTAAAATAATTCATGTTCATGGCTAATATTAGCTACGATTTTGACTAACTACCTGTAGCTAAAAATATTTTAGCTACATAACTTTTAATGCATGTGGCTAGTAAGTAGAATTAGCAACAGAGTTGTAATCTATATGGCTATAAATTATATTTAGCCATAATTTTTATCTTTACAACTATATGTATAAATTGTAGTTGTGAATGGTAAAAAAAATTAATTTTTTTTTAACTTTTTATAAATTTAATTCATTATTTTAACCTTTGCACAAATATTTCAATTTTTTTAATTTTTAACGATATAATTCACCATTAATTTTGATCAAAATTGTGAATGAAAATGGTGACTTAAAAAATTGTAGACTTAGAAACTCTAAATACATCGAAGTTATGCACTTCTTTAATTTCATTAAACTTGTAGAGTTAAAACTCTAAATAAATTAAAGTTTAATTTTTTTTTTTTTTTGTAGAGTTTAAAAAACTTTTAAAAATTGTAGAGTTGAAAACTCTAAGTACATTAAAGTTATGTACTTTTAATTTCATTAAACTTGCAGAGTTCAGACTCTAGATAAATTGAAATTTAAAACTTCTTTAAATTTTTGTAGAGCTAAAAACTCTAACAATTTGTAGAGTTAGAAACTCTATATATATTAAAGTTTTCTTAATTATTTTTGTAGAGTTAAGAACTCTTAAGATAAATTTGTATACACTAAAAAAAAAAAAGTGATATTAGAGGACCACTTTAGGGAACAAAGTAAAATATGTCATCCCTTAATATTTTATTTAATATAATAGAGGATAATTAATTTTAGTATCCTCAATTCTTTCTAATTGTTAGAATAAGGATGATTATTTAATACAATAGGGATGATTAATTTTATCATTCCCAATTCTTCCTAATTAATTGAATATAGGATGATTATTTAATACAATAGGGGATGACTAACTTTAGGGTCCCCAACTCTTCCTAATTAAGAGAATAGGACCCATATGATTAAGTTTAGTATTCCCAATTCTTTCTAATTGATAGAATATGAGACAATTATTTAATACAATAGAAGATGATTAATTTTTTATTCCAAATTCTTCATAATTAATGGAATAGGGGAAAAAAAATTCCTAAAACTTAAAATCCTACAAATATAAATTTGATAGTACCATCTCTTGAACTTTAATATTTTATTTAATACAATAGGTGTTTTAAACTTAAATATTGAAATGTGAATATAAAATATATCACAATTTATAGAATATTTAACATAAAATTGCAATTCTTAAATGAAATCCGTTCAATATATATTGCCACAAATTTGTATCGTCCCTGTTAATAATTTATTTTACACATTAAAAATCAAATCAATATGATAAAAGTGAATAAAATATTTTAACGTCTTTTGTTATAACTCTTCAATAATTAAGATGATACATTTTTTTAAGCAACTTTTATTTTCTTTAAATAATAACGTGAGTCAAAAAGTTGAGTAGTAAAGTAAAAAGAAAAATTGGCAATTTATCATGTATATGAAACATACGTGTAAAGCTTTTGCAACAACTACGTGGTTTCATCTTAATGGAAAATGCATCAAATTACAGTCAACCTGGCAGTTAACAGAATTTAAAAAGGATTAAAAAAATTCCAAATGGGACTACACTCTAAGGCCTAATCTAAGCAACTTTATAATAAAGATGCCCAGTCATATTTACTATTACTACATTAATTACAAGCAACTTGATAAAGGTAGGATCCAGAACAATTGATAATTAATATAGGGTTATTATATATAATTCTAGCATAATTGTAGTTATTTTTTCCAATTTATCCTATTTTGAAAATTATAAAAAAATTGGTATATAATTTTTTTAATTTATTGTGAATCTATTACGATCAAAATAGTGTGTGTCTATACTAACATGACATATATGTGTAATTTATATGTTGATGTATAAATCATTAATGACACATATGTTGTAAATTTATCCTCAACTTTTATTTTATTTGTAAATTAATATATCCTTATTTTTATTTATTTTAGTTCAGTTATAATTGTTATATTAAATTTCATCACAATCACTTGATTCTATTTATTATTTTAATAAGTTGGAATCACAATCAAGTAAAAAATTTTGTCATACATTTTAAATGTATTTTTATGAATATTTAAATAATTTTTTTTATAAAAATATATACATGATCACATAAAAAATATCATATAGATCGCTAAATATAATTTTAAAATTAGATAAAATTAAAATAAATTATGAAGTTGATAGAATAAAGTAGAATAATTTTTATTATTTCTAAGGTGAAAAATTAAAATTATTGCTATTATCCTTTAAATATTATAAATAAATTAGTTAAATGATAAAATTTTAATTAGTTGTTTTTTCGGTATCAAAATTTTTTCTAATTCAGACCAATGACCATAATTTAAAAATTAAAATAAATAATAAATAATAATTTGACAATTGTTATCATCGATAACAACATATAAAATTGCTCCAAATATAGTTTTAAAATATTTATTATTTAACTAATTTATTTATAATATTTGAAGGATAAAAGCAATAATTTTATTTTTTCACTGTAAAAATGATAAAAAAAAATTATACTAGTATATTCTATCAACTTCACAATTTATTTTGATTTTATCCAATTTTTAAATTATATTTAATTAGAGATTTATTTAATATTTTTTATATGATCATGTGCATATTTTTATAAAAAATTGTATTTAAATATTCATAAAAATATGTTTCAAATTTATGGCAAAATTTTTACTTTATTATGATTCTAATTGATTAAAATAATAAATGTGATGAAGTTTAATATAACAACTATAATTGAACTAAAAGAAATAAAAATAAGAATATGTTTGCAAAAAAAAAAAAAAGAAAGTTAATGATAGATTTGCAACACATTTGTCATTAATGATTTACACATTACTACATTAGTAAATAATTTACACATGTATGTTATATCAGTATAGGCACATGCTATTTTGACTATAGATAGATTTGCAACAAATCAAAAAGTTTATATATCAAATCGCCACAATTTTCAAAATAAGATAGATTGGAAAGAATAACTATAGTGCATGATAAAATACCCATTAATGTATAGTCAACATGGCAGGTTAAAATAACATCAAATAATATCTATTAATTCAAGTGGTAAGAAGTTTAGATTTTTTTAAGTAAAATCTCGAGTTCGAATTTTATGTATAGAGAAAATATATGTTGGAAGAGTTTTGTCCCCCTTATAATTTCACCCGACTCAATTCCAAATTACTCGAAACTTTTGTAGTTACGGAATATCAGAAACATCGGAAAAAAATAGTACCAATCTGGCAGCTAAAAGAAGTAAAAAAAAAATCAAAATAATACACCCGGAGATAGTAAAAATCTACATACATTTTGAGCAGATTGATAATTAAGGCCGGGACCCCACTACTAGAATCCAACGATTTACCGACGGAAATTAGCGACGGACAGTTTTCCGTCGCTAATTCCCGACGGATTAGCGACGGATACTAATTACCGACGGATGTAAATCCGTCGCAAATTTTAGCGACAGATTTACCATCCGTTGCTAAAATTAGCAACGGATTTACCATCCGTCGCTAATTTTAGCGACGGATTTACCATCCATCCGTCGCTAATTTTAGCGACGGATTTGAAAATTCGTCGCTAATTAGAAACGAATTTGAAAATCTGTCGCTAATTTGTTAACATTATTAAAAAAATTATTAATTTTTGATATTATATGAATAATTCTATTAATTTTATTAATCACCATTGTAACATCCGTGTCCTAGAACCGGATTACTGTTCATTAATAACAATTAAGAACGTTATTTCTGCAGTTAATTAAATTTGGTGATTTGAGTTAATTATCAATTGTTATTAGTATGAATGCGTGATTTGGAGTTAATTAGTGTTATGAGAAGATGAATTATTTATGTCAATTAAGTTAATATTATTTTGAGGAATAAAGTTTAGTATATTGAATTGTTAGTGAGGGATGAAATTGTAAAGAAAAGAAAGGGCTAAAGTGAAACAATTGGAAATGCATGAATTGAGAAAGAAAGAAAGAAAAGAATAAGGATAAAAGGGGTAAGATTGAGAGTTGTTAGAGATGATGAACAGTAGAAGGTATGGTTGAAGGAAGAAGAAAAAGGGAGAAGAAGAGGCAATCGGCAGAAGCAAAAAGGAATAGAAAGAAGGGAAGAAAAAGAAGGAAAAGAAGAAAGAAAAGAGAGAAAGGAGTGCTCTGAAATCCTAAGACCAAATCAAGCAAGAAATTAACGGTGAACAGCATGAGAAATTTGTGAGTGGATTGTGTTTTTATGGTTTTGGTTTAAGTTAATTTTTGAGTTAAATTTTGGATAAAATGCTATAGTTTGATTGTTTGTAAGATCTAGAATGTTTTAAGTTGCATAAGGCATGTCTTGAGAGTGTTCTGGAGTTATAAATGGTTGTTTGTATGATCTGTGTCGAAATTTTAAATTTATAGCCATTTTTCTGCCATTTTCGTTCTGTTTTTGCATTTTTGGGTTATAGAGACGTGCGCCTGTACGTACAGGCGTGCCTCTGATCTCCCCAGAGGCGTGGACCTCTGGGCGCCTCTTCCTCTAGCGTGCGCCTCTTCCCTATTGAGTGGCACCTCTTCATTTGCTTGTATAGAGGCGTGCACCTCTGTAGAAGTGTAACAGCCCAAGATCACTCGGCCCATGAGGTATTGTCCGCTTTGGGGACTGACCCAGTCCATCCCTCACGGTTTTATCCTCAAAAGGCGCCTCGTGAAGGAAGAAGGCACTGCACCCATATAAGGCATGCCAACTACCCACTTCCATCCGATGTGGGATCTTACAATCCACCCCCCCTCAAGGAGCCCAGCGTCCCCGCTGGCACATCGAACCCGAGGATTTGGCTCTGATACCATGTGTAACAGCCCAAGATCACTCGGCCCATGAGGTATTGTCCGCTTTGGGGACTGACCCAGTCCATCCCTCACGGTTTTTTCCTCAAAAGGCGCCTCGTGAAGGAAGAAGGCACTGCACTCATATAAGGCATGCCAACTACCCACTTCCATCCGATGTGGGATCTCACAATCTAAACTGTAACGACCCCAACCAAGACATATATATATATCCATACACCTCATTATTGCCAAATAAAAATAATAAACATTCTAGGCTATTATAAAAAATTCAACTCCATAAGATTATATTTAAAAATAATCACACATACATACCTTATTACATATTTAACCACAACCCACAATACATACATGGATATATAAAGTTGTGTCCATGCTCACAAAACTATAATTTTTATATAGTAC
>CATIWO010209162.1:0-10546 GCA_949673435.1 Macaranga tanarius
ATGATGATTAATAAAATTATTCATATAATACCAAAAATAAAGTAAATCGATAAATCTATTTTTCTATTTTATATAAATTTTATATAATATATATAATATTAAATTAATAATTATATAATATATATAATATTAAATTAATAAATTAAATATAATATTAATAATATACAAAACATTAATAATATATAATATTAAAATAATAATAAAAAATAATAATTATAAATTAGCGACGGATTCAGCATCCGTCGCTAATTAGCGACGGATTCAGCATCCGTCGCTAATTAGCGACGGATGGTGAATTCGTCGCTAATTTTAGCGACAGATTCAAGATCCGTCGCTAAAATTAGCGACGGATTTAATATCCGTCGCTAATTAGCGACGGATATTATCCGTCGCTAATTAGCGACGGATTTACATCCGTCGCTAAAATCCGTCGGTAATCTCTATCCGTCGCTAATCCGTCGGGAATTAGCGACGGAAAACTGACCGTCGCTAATTTCCGTCGGTAAATTGTTGCATTCTAGTAGTGTAGCTACATAGCATTAATCTAATAATAAATCTAATGATTAATTTAGTGTAATAATGTTTTGAGATTATATATGCAATGCAAGTAACTAAATTATTAGCTATGATTCTATTTGTGTATCTATATTTGTTGACCAAAACATGCAAAAATATAAATATTAAACTTATTCAGCATATTTAACTTCGAAATAGATAATAATAATAGGATTTGTAGTGATAACTTATATATGATGAAGTCAAAATTAAAAAAAAAAAATAAAACACTAAAGGAATTTTATTTATTCAAAGTGCAAAATGTTGCATCTAATAGTTATAAGCAAACTAATCCAATGAAAATTAACTAATTTAATTAATAAATTTAAATGTGGCTATTCAATAAAGTTAACATTATGAAATTTTTATCAATTAAATTACTTATTATGGCTCACTTTCTTTTTAACAAATAGAATTCGAATTCTAAATAATTTTTTAAAATTTCATATATTTATTTTTAAAGAAATAAGAGTTGATTTTCTAATTTTTATAATTAAGAGTCTTAGAGTCATTTTTTAGAGGACTTTTTTTTTTCAAAAAATCTACCCAGACTCAGTCGGATTAAAGACTTGGGAGACTCATTTAGACATAATCCAACTCTTTTTCTTTTATTAGGACCAATTTAGTTCTATTTGCAACCAAACTCATCTTTCATCTTAGTCAAAAGCAGGCTTCAAAAGTATGTATTTTCAGGTCATTTTTACATTTTTTAGCGAGGATAGCCTAGATCTACAATTTTGAAGTATTATTTGCTTCCTTTTTTTGATCAAAATTTAACCAAAATTATCTTTGAGTGCTAAAAAGCATGTAGCACATTTATTTCAATTGTTAATTACATCTCTCTTCTTCTACTCCTTTTATAATTTGTAAATTGTGGTTATAATTTGTGATGAAGTAATAGTTTAGTTGGAGTTGGTGGTGGAGATGTGATTACTTTAAAATTATTTTCCATTTATGTACTTTATTTTGTACATATTGGTGGGTCCTGTGTATATGGATTTCTACCCATATACGTAGGATTTATAAAATTCACACCTTTTAGCATCCAAAGTTGCATTTTTATTAATTTTAACATTAAAAATTACATTTTTACTTGTTTGTGGTTCAAAAATGGTATTTTTACATGTTTATCAATCCAAAAATTTGTATATTTACTGCATTTTTATTGTAAAAATCACATTCTTGCATTAGAAGTCCTCATTTTTATATTAAAAATCATGTTTTTATTACATTTCTCATTGTAAAAATTGCATTTGTATGGTAAAGTTTATATTTTTGCATAAAAATTTGTATTTTTACCATATTTTGTTCTAAAAATTGCATTTTTATACCAAAAGTCATCATTTTTCCATTAAAGCTTGAACCTCTATCATGATTTCATGGTAAAAATTCCATTTTTTTTTATCAAGATTTTTTTCTTTGTATCAAATGTTGCATTTTTATTCTGTCTCTATCTTAAAAATGGTGTTTTTGCATTAAAATTTTCACAAAGTGATAGAGAACATCAATGTGCTTAGTCCTCTCATGGAACATCTAGCCTTTAGTGAGGTAAATATCACTTTGACTATTACAATATAATGCCATAAGCTTCAAATAATTATAAAGCTCCCCAAATAATCCCGTCAACCAAATGGCCTCCTTGACAGCTTCAGTAATGGCCATATACTCAGCCTCCGTGGTAGACAATGCAACTAAAGCTTGTAATGTTGCTTTCCAACCATTAGCACAACCACTAATGCTAAACATATAACCGGTTAATGATCTCCTTTTGTCAAGATCACCGGTAAAATCTGAATCCACATGGCCAATAACCCCATCTCTACATTTTTCAAAATGTAAACATACTCCTAAAGAGCCACGTAGGTAGCAAAGGATCCATTGAGCTACTTTCCAATAATCTTTCCCCGGATTAGCCATATATCTACTAACTGAACTCACGATATGCGATAAATTCGAACATGTACAAACTATAACATACATTAAGGAACCGACCGTACTAGAGTGAGGGACTCAAGTCATATAGTCGATCTCATCATCTAACTATGGACACAATAAAGTTGAAAGCCTAAAATGTAAAGCCAATAAAGTACTTATAAATTTACAATTGTGCATATTAAACCTTTGCAAAACCTTCTCAATGTACCCCATCTAACTAAGATACAATGAGCCAGCCTTCCTATCTCTCACAATCTCTATGCCAAGGATTTTCTTTGCTTTACTCAAATTCTTCATCTCAAATTTGACACTTAATTGAGCTTTAACCTTTCCAATTTCTTCTTTATTTCTAGCTGCAATCAACATGTCATCAATATAGAGGAGAAGATACATAAAAAGACCCATCACTGTTCTTCTTGAAATAGACACAACTGTCATAGTTGCAATGCCTAAACCTGTGTGTAGTCATGAAAGTATCAAACCTCTTATACCACTACCTTGGAGATTATTTCAATCCATAGAGAGATTTCTTCAATAAACACATATGGTCTTCCTTTTTTGAAGCAACAAAACCCTCTAGCTGCTGCATGTAGATGTCCTCCTTAAGCTCTCTGTTAGTGATGTGCCCTGGCCAATTATTTTATGGCCATATTATGACTTTGCCATTTTTCATTTTAATAATAAAGAGGCATTTTTTTTTATCATTTTGACTCTCTTAAATTCCATGAATAGTTAATTCTATCTAAGATCATCAAGTGTATGACTTGATAGTAAAACTCTTAGATGAAAATTGAATTATTTTCTAAATCATCCCTAGTCGGTCATTATTATGGAAGAATAATGAATGAAGGCTAGTATGAGGTTGATTGATGATCATATTTTACTAATCATATATATGATGTACTAAGTCAAATTATAGGTATATAGAATGTACTGGATTAACCTGCTATGAGAATACTACATGGATAATTGTCAGAAGCCATTCTCATCATAATGATATTAGTTTAGTCCTCCAACCTGAGATCATCGTAGAGTCCTATATGATAAGTTCTATATTTTGACACATTCTAATGTTGTTTTTAATAAGTTGATATAATAGATTTTTGTTGGAGATAAAATGAATCATATGAGGAATATGAGTGATTAAGAAGGAATTTGTCCCTTACTGATTATGAGAAAGATATGGACGGTCCCTTTGATAAGTTAGACTGAATATAAAATGCATGACAATATTGAAATTAATTGATAAGGAGTTATCGATTTTAGTCTACTTAAGATTGAGAAATAATATGATTGAATTATATAAGGATGACATCAACCATGCCTTATATTCAATCGAAGATATCGTATGATGAAAGGACTATAATATTTATTGTAAGACAGGTTATGTCGGATTACCGACTTTCACATAACTTGGGTAGTCATAATGTCTTGCTAGAGACCACTTATGACTTGTGGGCTAGAAATGAGTTTTTAGACCCACTGCCAACGTTGTGTGAACTTACAGGGTCACACACTTAGAATAGGCCCAAAACAAATATTGGGTATGTCTACCCAATAAGACAGTTTTCTCTTTTTGTATATATATATATATATATATAATTTATTTATAGTAATAGTACCATAATTAAAAATAAATTTTAATTGAGTCCTTTAAAAGGAAATGGTATACATATATCAAAAATCATTTTTAATATGTAAATAATATCCTTTTAAAGGAAAGTAAATATTAATATACCAAAAACTATTTTGGTAATTAATGGGTTAGTAAAAGCGTAATTGATGTATATATATACATCTTTTTCTATAGGGTTTTTCTATTCCTATCATTCAGATTTCGTTCTTTTGGAGAAAAAGAATACAAAGAGAAAATTATAAGAAAGGTGCTAGCACACCAGCACTGGTTTTGGGTATCTTGTTCATGTGGAAACCAGTAGAGGATGCGGCTTAAACAACGATGTCTATATCCGACAAAACGTATGAAAGGCTCAAGGTAGGGTGTTACCGGAGTGAACTCCCTCTTATCCTTCCGAAAGTCTTGCTTTGTGATCGTCTTAGTAAGATTCTAGATCTAATCTTTAATTTAAATGAATAACATGAATCCTGTGAGGGTTTTGTGTGTTTAAATTTTATTTTCACTGTGTGTTTGATACATGAAACCCTTACATTCTCTATGTAAGAATGCTATTTTGACATCCAATTACTCCAACTCAAGATCATGCCTAGTTACAAGCCAACAGGAGAGAACACATCAGTGAAGTCCATACCCATAACTGACTATAGCCTTTAGCAATAAGTCTCACCTTGTATCTAGCATCATCAATACCTAGAATGCCTTCTTTCTTCTTAAACACCCACTTACACCGAATAACCTTTTTACCTTTGGGTAACTTCACCAACTCCCATTTGCCATTCTTGTGTAAAGACTCCATTTCCTCATGCATGGCAACCAGCCACCTTTTTGAATCCACACAACTGATTACCTTCTTATTGGTAGATGGTTCCTCACCACCTTCAATATCTTCGACCACATTCAATGCATAAGCCACCATATCTACTTTAGTGTATCTCTATGGTGGTTTAATGGTCTTCTTAGATCTATCCGTCATAATAGAGTACTGAGGTGTGGTAGCTTCATCATCATTAGTCACCTCTGAACTCTCATCTGATGTAGCTTTTAATGTGGATTCTGTCCCAAATGAAAACTCCACCTTTATATCTATATTATACTACTACACAGACTCACCATAATTGTCTTTAGGAGACTGGTTACATAACATAGGAGTTTCATCAAAGACTACATTATGACTCACAATAATCTTACTCAACTTAGGATACCAAAGCTTATAACCCTTAATACTAAACATATACCTAAAAAAAAATACACTTTTTAGATCTAAGTTCTAATTTACCATTATCAATATGAGCATAGACAAGACAACCAAATATTCTTAAATCAGCATAATTACTAGGAGTACCAGACCATGCCTCTTCTAGAGGTTTCTTATCTATCACGGTTGAGGGAGAACGATTCATAAGAAAATAGGCTGTAATAGCAGCTTCAGCCTAAAATGACTTTGATAACCTGAAATTAGAAAAGCAAGCAACTAAACTTCTCCATCAATGTCCTATTCATGCGTTCAGCCACACCATTTTACTGTGAAGTACCTAAAATTATCAAATGCCTAACAATTCCCTCGGCCTTACAAAATAAGTTAAACTTATCTGAATAAAATTCCAACCCATTGTTAGTGTGGAAACGCTTCACTTTTCTTCCAGTCTATTTCTTAATTATGGTCTTCTAATGCTTAAAAGTAGCAGACATCTCACTTTTATTCTTTAAAAAGAACACCCAAACTTTTCTCGAGAAATCATCAATGACCGTCAATATGTAACTCGCACCACCCTTAGTAGGAACTTAGGATGACCCCCAAAGGTCTGAATGAACATAGTCAAGTGTCCCTTTAGTTCTGTGAATGCCCTTATTGAAATTCACTTTTTTATGTTTCCCAAACACGTAGTGCTCATAAAACTCTAATTTTCCAATCTGACCATTTATAAGTCCTCTTTTGCTCAACTTCGCTAGGCCATTCTCACTCATATTGTTTAGACGTAAATGCCAAAGTGTAGTATTATCTAATTCAGAGGAAGTGACAGTTGCATCACCTGTAATGGCCGAACCCTCTAAGACGTACAACATAGCATGCCTTAAATGCCCCTTCATCATAACGAGAGAGCCTTTTATGATCTTCAACACTCCGCCTGAATAACTATAAACTTCACTGTCGAAGGTCGAAACTGAAATAAAATTTCAGCCTAAATCAAGAATATGTTGAATACCCTCAAGCATCATGATAATCCCATCATGCATCTTAATTCTAACCGAACCAATACCGACAATCTCATATTAGCATTATTCCTCATCAAAATAGTTCCGATATCTCTCGGTTCATAGGTTGTAAACCATTCCCGATTATGAGTCATATGGTATTGTGTAGGTAGTGTCCAAAATCCAGTCACGTGTTGAATTGACCCTACTATCAGTGATAAATAGAAGATCACCATGATTATCCAAATCTTTTACATCTTCAACAACACTGGTCTTACTAGAATTTTTTGACTTTTTACCCTTATGATCGCCTCTCCCATCACTACTAGAAAACAGGATTTTACCGACGGATTTGCTCATTACCGACGGATTGTCGACGAATTCTGTTCCGTCGGTAAAATGCTCGTCGCTAATTATTACCGACGAATTTTCAAAATTCATCGATAAATTAGCGACGGATTTGATTCCGTCGGTAATTACTGACGGATTCAATTCCGTCGGTAATTTTGGACTTTTTTTTTAAATAATAATAGTTGTATAATTATTTATTAGATTTTTAATGTGATTGTGGCTGTTGTAAATTGTATAAACATTAATTATAATTTAAATAGAAATTATAATAGTATTAAAAAATATAAATAAATATATTTGAAACATAAAATAACATGACAGTAAAATAATAATATAGAAATAAACGTACAATTTATCAATTATTTCAAAAATATATTACATAAACAGTGTGAAAACCTACTGGTCCGCTAAATCTATGGTATGATCTGGACCAAGATCACCCTCAGCATCTGAAGGACCTGTGTGTGAAGGTAGAGAAGGAGATGAGTGTGGAGGTACAGGAGGTCGCATACCAGAAGTGTGGGCTCACCTCGTCAAAGTCTTTAGCTCGCGCTAGAATATGCTAACCTGGTCATCCTACTCACGGCGAAGCTCAGAGCGGAGCTCAGCTCGAACAACATCTAATCTACTCTGCACAGACCTCTCAACCGCATCATCAAAATCGGTCTGAGAAGGAAACATGTCCTACCTCGAGGATGTCGCACCATTAGTACGGGAACTGCTCGTATAGTATATCGACACTGACGATCCAACACCGTAGACTCGTTGTTTTTGTACTCCTTAGCTGCTTGAAAAAGAATCTGGTTCTCATCAACTTTGGGTGCCTCTCCTCCCTCATCTGCTGGTTGCGAAGCGGCAGCCATAATCTCTTCGAAACGTGCCTAAATCAAATGACAAAAATCAAATACATTATCATATCATGTAATATGTGCAAAAATTACTTACACATGTACACTATTTATTTGTGGCCATTGAACATAATACAATACCCAATGAAAGTATTTTCATACTTACATTAACTGTCTCTGATCTCTTATCAATAAATTTTCTTCTATCTGACTTGCTGGTATGGGTGGCCTTGAACAATTTATGTATGCTTGGTCGCACTCCATCCTGTTCAATCTGCATATTATTTACGGTTTTAACAAATGAATAATATATTATATTATTATAAATAAAAATGAAGAATATAATGAAATAATTAATATTAATACATTAATATAGTTCACAATATCATGCATTATCAAATAACAATTAATTAGCTATTTATTGCATATAATTTTTAACATTGAATATTTCATACGTACCATAGCTCGCTCATGGTCACGCATAAATCTAGACCCTCCTGTGTGCTTCGAAAGACCTGTACCTGGACTGGCTTTTTCAGTTAGCCAATTTTTATTTGCTTGGGTACGCTTTTCAACGTAAGGTTACTGCGACCATTTTTCTTGCCAAGCTCTCCACACATCATCAGATATCGACCTATCCTGTTTGTTCGACGTTCTGTATGTGCACAAATTATCTTTATACCGACTTGCACAATGTTGTGCCCACACTGCCTTTATCTGCACGTCAGGAGCATCCCACTTGAACAATTTATGCACTCAAAGCACTGTTAAGTTGCGTTTTAAAACATGAACTCACTATATCCATATCAATGTTCAAATGGAATAATTAAAAGTTGATAACAATTTTGAGTTTAAAAAAACATTCTTCACCTTAAACTCCTCCCAGTAGAAGTCAATCTAATCCTGAGTAAGTGCTGCCCACTGCCACCTTTCTGCGAATCAACATTTTTTGCAGATGATGGTGCAAACCCTCAAAACTGTGCCACTTGGGTCTAATTGATCTCTCCTGCATTTATATTACAACATAAAATAATATTGTACTGAAATAATAAATATAATTTTCTACTCTAATAAACTAAAAATATATCATTTACATGCACTATTCAAAGAGAAATAATAACTAAACCTTAAGTTACTGTAGCAAACATAAAAATTCGTACAACTTCATAGACTTGTATAAATACTTTCATTTTCAATAATATTTGCACATTTAATATTATAAAACGTTCATACCATTGCAATTAATATCACATTAATACCCTTCAGTCGTGTACTTGAATTTAAACTGTACCTGTCTGTATCAACCTTTACAAATGTGTGATCCCCAGGATGAGTGGGCTCTACTACTTCCTCTGGCTGATCTAGGTCCACTTCCTCTGATGGGTAATCCTGCTGTGGGGGATGTGCAGATGAAGCTGAGGGTGCCACGACACTAGATGACGATGCAGCAGTAGCAGTAGAAGCTGAACTACACTGAGAAGTACCTCATCCTCCAGTGCGACCTCTACCAGCTATCTCTCTACCTGATCGACCTCCTGCAGGATACCTCATGTCTAAAAAAAGATAATCCAAAGTTAGACAATAAAATATTAGAAAATCTATATCACATATATTCCAAAACATCAACGCAACGAAATTAATAATATACAATGAACATATGCATAAAATAAACATAAATACTTTTATTAATTTTTCAATATCTTTTTTAAATACATAACATAAACACCAAAGTACAAACAATTCATGTAAATGACAATCACTCATCGTTTGTCTCCTCTAGTGCATTTTCCTCATCTCCATCTTCTGATGATGTTTCATACTCAAATTCTTCTTCGCCATACTTTTCATCATCTACATCCTCCTCCTCACCACTTAGGTCAATCAAATTTACTTATTCATCTGTTATTTGAACATCAACTCTTACGTCTGATATGTCATCCTCTTGAAATGGAGGAACAATTGTAGATTTTGAGGTCTCTGGCATTTTAATTACTGATCTAGGCTTCACTTTCAAAACTGCTCACCAATTGGCTCGATCTCTCTTCTTGCTGGGATATGGGCAATAATAGACTTGCGCAGCCTGAGCAGCTAACACAAATGGTTCATACTTATTAAATCTGTGTCTATGGTTTATGTCAACCAATTTGTAAGCTTCATGCATAATAGTTCCATTATTGAGTGTTGGGTCGAACCAATCGCACTTGAATAACACCGTTCGTTTCATTGGCAATGCTGGATATTCAAACTCAATAATTTCAGTTAATATTCCATAATAATTACTCTCCGTAATACTGTAATTAGAGCCTTTTATGTAAACACCAATATTCATTGTTGCTCGATCGGTGCCATATGGTTCGATGTGAAACCTATAGCCATTTACCAAAAACCCTTTGAATGTTCTCACTAATCTAAGTGGTCCTTGCGCTAGGCTTCTTATATAAGGGTTTGAAATATTGTTTGCCTAGTTTTGCACTTATAATATAGTCAATAAATTAAGTGATTACATGTCAACACAAAATGATCTTAATTTGTTATGACAGTTTTCAGACAATAAAATTTTTGTACTTATATAGTGATAAAACCATGAAGCAAATTCCCTCTCCAGTAACCCGTCAACCTCTTCATCTATAATTTCTGAGTCATTCTCTCGTACAGTATTCACAAACAATCTAGTTCAAGATTGAATTTCACACAATTATTACATTGCCTTTGATTAAATGTTAATTAATGGGGATAGTTCTTACACTATATAAGGTTGCACTTCTGGACAATTCAGTAAAACATAAGTCATTACTGCCTTATATTCAAGATCCGTCAACATCCGTGACCCAGCCTTCCCTATAGGTTATCCATGAGGCTTAAATACAGAAAGCCGGTCAATGTCATCCTCAACATTAGATTCAGGGACCTCATTCCTGTGCAGTGTTCTAGAAAATGTAGCATCCCCGTTCTGAAAATAATATGAAGTAAACTTTGCCACTTCTTCAATAAGATATCCATTACATATTGACCCTTCCACACGATATTT